>WEIV01020546.1:8031-37541 GCA_013390005.1 Calyptomena viridis
GCCTTGGAATGAATGGCTGTGGGCATGGACAGTCCATTCCTTCCACTTAAAAAACAAAATAAAGATTAGAGGAAGTGTTCATCCTTTGGTTACAACAGCTTTGATAATTCAAGGATGCATTTAGGGTTCAAATTTATTGTTACATCTTGTCACCGAATTCCTGGGATGGTCTTTCCTTCATGTTGTAGGCAGCTTCAGCTGGGCAAAATCTCTGGAACCCCTTGGAGAGGGCAAGGGAGAGACACCCCATAGGAGACTCAACATTCCTTACAAGAATCAGACCCANATCAGACCAAACTCCCAACACCCTCATTGATTCTGCACACGCAATTTGTCCAAACCCAGGGACAGGTCTTTTCCTGCTGAGCATGAGCAGGAAAAGTGGATTTTGAGGCCAAGAGGCAGAATTTTAGAAGGAAAGTAGTCTGTGAAAGTCTGTGCATGCCTGAAGTCATCTGATAATAACTTGAAGCATTGTAGCTTCTCTGGCAAACCTCTTCATGAGACACTGTTCCCAACACAAGTGCTTCTTCCCAGGTAGTTCAGCCTAAAACGTTAATCCCTGGATGTGAAGGAGAAACCTTTGTGGGGGTCAGAGAAACCCTTTGCACCTGCACACTCTGCTTCTCTGCAGCCTGCACTGAAGGCCAACAGCCCTTGAGCTCCACTCTCACTCCTTTCCCAACACGCTGTGAACCTCCCTGTGCGAGTCTTGCTGTGAATTTGTTTTCTAACAGTGGGTGAGGAAGGGACCAGTGAAAGCTGCTCCTGAGTAACTCCACGCACTGATGGATTCACACTACAAGGTCCCCAGGAGAGGGACTTTGCTCCAGGCAGTGCCTGTGTGTGGGATGCTTCACCCCAACCCAGTGACCCTCCCTTTGCCAAGCCGTGCTACCTTTGTCCCTCCTCCCAACACAACTTCAAACAAGTGTTGGGTGTTTTTTTTCTCAGTAGCATGTAGGTCACTGCTGAGCCTTAGGGACCTGACAGCTGACATTCACCCTTGGTTTTGAATCCATGCATCAAGCTTTCTGGAGGCGATAGAAGTGCAGTTACTGGTGACACCAACTGTCTTTTGTGTGGCTGCAATTAAATGTCTTTCTCAGCGTGGGATAGTTGCCAGAGCTTTTTTTTTTTTTTTTTTGATGGAAGAAATGGCTTTATTTAGATGTATATATAGAAAAAAGTCCCACCTGGCTTTTTGGAAAGGTTTCAGCTGGAACGTAATAGATCACATATTCTTCTATAAAAAGGTGAGCAGTATTTTTCAGCTGAACTTTTCTCCCTTTTCTAGCTATGATTTGACACACACAGGGCAGAGGCAGAGGCAAAGTCATTGCCCTTCCCCAGCCAAGGAAGGAAATCCACAGCACGTGCCGGAGTCAGCGATACAGGGGATAAACTTGTGGTGGACACAAGCTGTGGACTGACCCCTGGGACCTGCTCATTGTTGGCGTCTGTGCAGGAGCTCTGGGGTGGCTTGAAGACCCTGGGAGATGCCTGTCCTGGATGCTGTGGAGCCTGCCCTGATGATGAGATGCCTTCACAGCTTCTGGGACAGGACCTGTGAACACATGGTGCTTCTCCCAGCCACAGAATCCCGGCATGGTTTGGGTGAGAAGAGACCTTAAACCTCAGCTTGTTTCAACCCCCTTACCATGGGAAGGGACACCTTCCACTATCCCAGGTTGCTCCAAGCCCCATCCAACCTGGCCTTGAACACTCCCAGGGATGGGACATCCACAGCTTCTCTGGTCTTCGTGCTCTTTCAACCCAGGTCAACACCAGCTCTCTCTCTCTCTCCACAGCAGTGTAGGTGTGGACAGCATGTTAAAACAAGGCAAGCAGCCACCATTGCCTGTGTCTTCCTTCTTCCTGTACCCTTTTAAGTTTTGATTGTTCAAATGACCTTTTGCAGGCCTGGATGTCCCCTTTCCATCCTGCCTGGTGTCTCTTGTGCCATGACCTGGTGCCATGTATCCGACCTCCGTGGGACAAACCAGCAGCTCTTTGTTTGACCACAGACACATTTGATTTTTTTCAGTATTACATTTACTTTTATTACACATTTACTTATTATCATGTGTCCATATGGCAGTCTTTTTCCAGCCTCAGCCAGCGAAGCGACCTGCCCAGTCTCATCCAGATTTCAAGCAGCATCAGGAGATGCCAGAAATGCTCCAGGAGCCGCAGCACTTCGGCAGTGTAACATTTGCATGAGAAAGCAGGGAGCGGGGAGGAAATAAAATCTAAAGGTGAATAGCCGTGAGTCACTTGGTGAAACTGCGGTACCGCTGCTGAATTCCCCGGGGCTTAAAACCAGGGCTCAGGGAGGGATTTGGAATCCCAGGGATGCAAACAAACAGGATAAGAACACACTTGATACTGTGGTGGGAGCTCGTTTCTGTTTGGGGTTTTTAATTGTACCCTGATTAATGTGGAAATTATCATATATGCCCAAGCTGGGTGAACATATCCCTGTGCTGCCACTGATCCTGCCCTGGAAGTTCCTTTCAGGCTTTGGGGTGTCCCCAGCCTTCCTTGGGTGCAGTGGGAGCATGAAATGATGTTTTAAACCTCTGCTCTCACTGCTCGCAGTTTATCCCAAGCACAGCCTTTAAATGCTGTGCCATCAACTGCTTGATTAATTAATGCTCTTTTGTTTCACTTGTTTCATGATGATGTTCAGTGATGTGACTGAAACTCACCTCCTAGGGCAGGAACAGCCTCTGCACTGGAACAGGCTGGATGTGTATTTTTAGTAAAACAGTGTTTTCAGCTCTGGATTTGAGGGGTTTCTGGTCATTTCCTCATCTCTCTCTGAGTTGCACACCAAGTCCTTTCTGCTGTTTATTGCAGATGTTGGTGGTTAAAGTAATCTGGGAGTTAAATGCTTGGCTTTTGGAGGGAGAAGGAAATGAACAGCTGGAAGAGCTCTTGCTGCTCATTGGCAACAGACTTCTGGCAGAACTTCCAGGGAGCTCCAGTTTATATATACTCTTATAGAAGTAATGTCTTGGAAAAGGCACACGGCAGGATTTAAGGCCATTCCACATTATTGCTCAGCTGAAAGAAGTGAGGCATCACTTTGTTATCCTGGCTTGGAGATGAGCACAAGGCTGTCTGTCCATCCATCTGTCCCCTCAGGGGTGCTGCTGGCTTGTCCCGGGCCCTACGAGCAGCAGAGGGGCTGAGGGGTGAGCTGGNGCGGTACCGCTGCTGAATTCCCCGGGGCTTAAAACCAGGGCTCAGGGAGGGATTTGGAATCCCAGGGATGCAAACAAACAGGATAAGAACACACTTGATACTGTGGTGGGAGCTCGTTTCTGTTTGGGGTTTTTAATTGTACCCTGATTAATGTGGAAATTATCATATATGCCCAAGCTGGGTGAACATATCCCTGTGCTGCCACTGATCCTGCCCTGGAAGTTCCTTTCAGGCTTTGGGGTGTCCCCAGCCTTCCTTGGGTGCAGTGGGAGCATGAAATGATGTTTTAAACCTCTGCTCTCACTGCTCGCAGTTTATCCCAAGCACAGCCTTTAAATGCTGTGCCATCAACTACTTGATTAATTAATGCTCTTCTGTTTCACTTGTTTCATGATGATGTTCAGTGATGTGACTGAAACTCACCTCCTAGGGCAGGAACAGCCTCTGCACTGGAACAGGCTGGATGTGTATTTTTAGTAAAACAGTGTTTTCAGCTCTGGATTTGAGGGGTTTCTGGTCATTTCCTCATCTCTCTCTGAGTTGCACACCAAGTCCTTTCTGCTGTTTATTGCAGATGTTGGTGGTTAAAGTAATCTGGGAGTTAAATGCTTGGCTTTTGGAGGGAGAAGGAAATGAACAGCTGGAAGAGCTCTTGCTGCTCATTGGCAACAGACTTCTGGCAGAACTTCCAGGGAGCTCCAGTTTATATATACTCTTATAGAAGTAATGTCTTGGAAAAGGCACACGGCAGGATTTAAGGCCATTCCACATTATTGCTCAGCTGAAAGAAGTGAGGCATCACTTTGTTATCCTGGCTTGGAGATGAGCACAAGGCTGTCTGTCCATCCATCTGTCCCCTCAGGGGTGCTGCTGGCTTGTCCCGGGCCCTACGAGCAGCAGAGGGGCTGAGGGGTGAGCTGGGGTGAGCCAGGACACTCTGCTCTATTCCACTTCAGCAAATATTCCTTAATGTGTCTCCTCACCTCTGCCTGCAGGCAAGGATTGAAGCCAGGAACGCTGTCAGTCGTGTTTGTCCTGCCAGCACCAGCTCACCTTGGAGGTGTCAGCCTTGCAGTGGGGCTTTACCTGCAGTGCTTCTCCACAGCCTCCTGGCTGGATGCTGGGTGGGATGGATCCTTGAAGCTGGTTTTTCCCTCTTTACGCCCCAGACTTCCAAACTCTTCATCAGTCAATCAGTTCAGAGCACTGAGAAGCTTCCACACACAGAAGGAGCAGAAGTGTGGTTGCCAGTGTGGTTATGGTTTGGTTATTATGGTTATTGGCCCTCTCTGCTCTGTGATGGGGTAGAATCTTGTTCCCTGGCAGGACCGGCTGTGTCCAGGGGTGATCTCACTTCCAGAGCAGAGAAGCTGCTGGAAAATCTCTCTGCCAAGCCCAGCAGAACCAGTTTCTGGGAAAGGGAGCAGGCTGAGCTCTCACCATCAGGCAACGTGCTCTTCCCGCTCTGGTGGGTCCGTGCTTAATTCACCATCAGTCACAGAACAAGGACACGTGTGGGGATGAGTTTGTGGCCATGTGGGGCCTTCCCAAGGTGTCAGGCTCTTGTGCTGGACTAGAGCAGCAGATCCAGAGAAAACCAGACAGGCTGTCAGGAGCACTGAGCATCAAAGACACCGTGTGGCCTCTGGAGCTTTGGGTGGGGTTTCTTCTCCCTGGGGGCTTATCCCAGGATGTAAAGACCCCATTTCTGATGCATAGGGATCCACTGTCCTCCTGATGTGCCTGACAGTGGGAGCAGCAGGGATACAGGGAGTACATGGTTCTGACTGCTGGCTGCAGCACCTCCCTCACTCCCAGATTTGGAGATACCCCTTTTCATAGGAGGGATGGGTGGATGAGACCAGCTGGCCAGAGCAGCCTGGGTGCCCTCCCATCCTCCCTGTGGATTTCAGAGCCTGTCAGACCATTTGGAACCCCAAAGAGGATTTTCCACCATCAAGGGCTGTGCCTGCCCTCCGAGCAGCACATCCAGCTACATCCTCTCGTCCTGCAGGACCAAAGAATTCAACAATAGAAATGGAGTTGATGACAGCACAAATTGCCTGAGAGCCAGTGTGGTGGGCTAGGGCTGTGGGGACAGCACACCAAGGAGCTCTAAAACCACAGATGGGTACCCAGTGGGATGTTTTGCCAGCTCAGAAGGAAATGGGCGAGGGCTGTGTGCTGAGCTGGGGACCAGAGTGCACAGACGGGTTTCTAGAAGCAGCACAAGTTGAGCTGGTAAATTATAAAATGCCACACTTGAGGTCTGTTACATAACGTCCCTTTACAGAACCTGGGAGCTAAATATAAAAAGAGAGTTACATTTTGGGCTGGTGTAAAACGATGCTCCAGAACGGGTTTGTGTGGGAAGGAGCCTCTGCAGCTCAGCGAGGAGCGGAAAGGCTTTTGGGACCTCGGGTTTGCTCCCAGCCTCCATGGCTTGTTTTCTGTGCAACCCTGTGAAAAGCATGTACTCCGCAAGTCTCAGTTTCCCTGTCTTTAAATCAGGAACAATAAAACCTCCATTTCCTTGCAGCTGCGTTGTCAAGATGAATTTATGTTTGCAAAGTGACCCAAGAATCTATAGAAACCTGAACAGTATATCATTATCCCGACCTAAACTTGGCACAGAATACCAGCAGGCCAAATTCCCCTCCCACACTGGAAGAGAAGGGGTTGTGTCAGCAGAGCCGAGAGGAAAATTCCAGCCGCTGTTCCCAACCAAAAAATCCAGATGGGAAAAGTCTTTTCGGGCTGAGACCATGTTATTTGCCTTGAGGAAATTCCCCCTTCATTAGCTTCGAGCAGAAGGATCAGCTCCCACACAGAAGGGCTCGTGCTGAAGTGTGGAGGGGGTTAATGGGTGTTTTGGATGGCTCATCCTTCCTCTCTTGGATGATAACTGGTACCAGTGAGGGTGACACTGGGCTCCTGCAGGACCTGCTGCCACCTCATTGGATCCTGCAGCTCAGAAGTGACAAAGCGGGGAGCATTTCCCAGAGGAAATGCAAGCAGGAGTGGAGTGACATTCTGGGATCCAGCCTTCTTGGTAGTGATTTGAGGCTCTTGCCATTTTTCTCTTCAGCTGTATTTCCACTACCAAATCCAGTGTGGCCCTCAAAATTCTGCTTTGCTTGGAGGATGCTCCCTCCTCTCCCTGTTCTCCATCAAATGCTGGGAACAACCCAGTCCATCTTCCTTCTCCCTCCTTTCTGCACACAAAGTGAAGACCACTGATGCTGGACAGCCACAGAAGAGTGAGATGGATTTCCAGGTCAGGTTTGACCACTCACTTTGGAAGCTCAAGGAAGCCAGGTGTGGACTGAAGGCTGGCTGAGGCATGGGATGTCAGAGGAAAGCCAGGCTGGAATTAGCAGTGGAGGATGTCACTGCAGCCTTGCTTCTGCAGTGATGGACACACGCAAAGATCGAGCTGGGATCAGCCTAGTTCAGCTTCTCTCTTAGCACAGAGAGCCAGTGGGACCAGGGAGAAGCTCTCCTGGGCTCACATCCACCCCTCATTCCCCCGCAGAGGTGGCTTGCATCCCATCCGTGGGTTGCCTGCAGATGGGATACTGCTCCATCCTGTGTTTTTTGCTAGGACACAGACAATGTCATGGTCCCTGAGCAGAGGGAAATGGGGATATAGGAGCCCCAGGAAGTCTCACCTCCCTGCTGTGCTGTGCCCACCAGGAGCTGTGTTTCACAGCTGCTGTGTGGCCAGGACCCGGCCAAAACGAGTGTGTGGCCTCTCCAGCTACAATGTGTGGTTTCTTAAAACCACCTGATCACCCAAGCCTGATCCTGTGCCTGTGAAACCCATCCAAATCACCGGAAAAAATGTTTTCTGACAGGATAGAGATTTGCAGGGGAGTTGCCAAGCAACTGGCACAGCTTGGCCGCCTCCTGCTCCTCTCCTCCCTCTGAGCAGTGAGCAGGGGATGGCTGTATCCCTGTATCCCTCTTCCCGGGCTGTCCCAGCCTGCCTCCACCTGCCTAGGAAGGTACCAGTGGGAAAGGCAGGGCCAGTGGGGATTGTCACATTGCACACCCAGCCCACGGCTGGGTTAGAAACAGGCTCCCTTTTCCAACCCATCTCCGAGCTGCGCAGCTCCCTTTTGAACTAGTCCCAGAAATGTGGGAAAACACCCAGAAGGACTCATTATAACCTAACTTTCATTCACGTCACCTCTGTATCTCCTCGGGAGCTGCTTCAGATTTACACTAAAAGGAACATGCAGCCCAATCCCTCTGGGATTTTCTCTCCTAAAGCTTTAATTTAAATGAACTCTTGAGTAACAACCATTACAAAAATCAGCTGATGTCCCTCGGAAAGCCTTGGAATGACAGTGAGAGCTGATAGCTGTGATCTTGCACAAGATCAGTTGCGGAGGGAGTGGCAATAAACAGCAAATCCAGGCAGCACGTAGGAATGGCAAATGGACCAGACTGTTCTGAACAATCTGTTCCTGCTCCAGAGCAGGGCTCTGGTGCTGGTGGCATCTTGGGAAAGTGGATATTCTTGGTGTGAGCTGGTCTGAAATCCTGCTTCAGAAAAATGGCAGGGCTAAGCCAGGCTAATTACTGGGACACATGTCCTACATCAAACAAAAAGGCTCAAACTAGCTTTGCTGGGCTGACTCCTTTCCAGAGAGGTTTGTGCTGGAGGAGTCCTGCTCTCCCTCATCCCATGGACCTGTTCTCTGCCTGTCCTCGGCTTTCTGCTCCAGAAGCTGAGATAACCTTGGGCAGGGACACTCTGCTGACCCACCTCGGGTCCTCTGCCTGCACTTGGCTGAGTATTTACTGTCTCACACTGTCACCTACTCAATCAGTCGTTAACATCACTGAGCCAGAGCACTTGGTGCATCCACTTTCTTCCCTGTTGCAAGGGAACAAGAGTGTCCAAACCTTTCCCTTAAAGCCAAAACTGGGGAAACAGAAAGCTCTGGAATTGTCCATATCAACACCCCACCAGGCTGGACCTGGGATGCAATTCCTCCAGGTGGATTTATTTCAGCTGTGCTTCTTTCCCTGGGGTTGTGGGCTCCTCCAGGATTCTTTCCTCCTGTGCCCAACCCAGAGATCAAGTGGCCTTTATTTGATTTGGAAAAGAAAAGCAAAATAAGATAAGCTGGATGCAGATGGTGCAGAACTCCCATACAGCAGTTTAATTAGTTGCCTTTAAATGTTAATTCAGAATAATTTCCCTGAGTAATATTATGTAGTCAAACCCTCAGTTGCCTTAAGCCACTTGCAGAGTGTGTTCAACTAAAAAGGTACCCTTAGTCCTGTGCAGGAGCCTTGAACGGGACAGTAATCAGGAATGATTAGTTGAAAATAGCTCTTCATAAACCAGGCTGTGCCTGCTGTGCTCTCCTGTCCTGCTCAGCTCTGCCCGGAGCTCACACGCATCAATGGGATCGGTGGGAAAGGGACTTTCTCTGTGATGTGGCACTTCCTCAGCCACAAACCACCCTCCCATCCCTCCTCCCAGTGCTCCCCAGCTCTGTCTGGCACTGAGGGTTTCCAGCACAGGGTCTGGATTCACCAACACACTTCCCAGGGGAAGAACAGGATGTGGGAGATCACGGTGGGAGTTTATTAGCTCGGCTCAGCCACAGCCCTGCCGGACTTTGAGAGCTATTGCACTGCAGATCCCACCCCTGGGCAAACCCCTGCCTCCTGCTTGGGTTTTATGCCTTCAAAACTGCTGAGGGATCAGCAGCCCCACCAAGAGAGGCACTTTGTGCAGCTTTGCCTAAATGACAGCAAAAATAATGTCATAGAATCATTGAGTCACAGAGTGGTTTGGGTTGGAAGGGACCTTAAAGCTCATCTTGTTCCAATCATTTGCCATGGGTAGGGANTCAATGGGATCGGTGGGAAAGGGACTTTCTCTGTGATGTGGCACTTCCTCAGCCACAAACCACCCTCCCATCCCTCCTCCCAGTGCTCCCCAGCTCTGTCTGGCACTGAGGGTTTCCAGCACAGTGTCTGGATTCACCAACACACTTCCCAGGGGAAGAACAGGATGTGGGAGATCACGGTGGGAGTTTATTAGCTCGGCTCAGCCACAGCCCTGCCGGACTTTGAGAGCTATTGCACTGCAGATCCCACCCCTGGGCAAACCCCTGNTATTGCACGACAGATGCCACCCCGGGTCAAACCCCTGCCTCCTGCTTGGGTTTTATGCCTTCAAAACTGCTGAGGGATCAGCAGCCCCACCAAGAGAGGCACTTTGTGCAGCTTTGCCTAAATGACAGCAAAAATAATGTCATAGAATCATTGAGTCACAGAGTGGTTTGGGTTGGAAGGGACCTTAAAGCTCATCTTGTTCCAATCATTTGCCATGGGTAGGGACACCTCCCACTATCCCAGGTTGCTCCAGCCTGGCCTTGGACTCTTCCAGGGGTGGGGCAGCCACAGCTTCTCTGGGCAACCTGTGCCAGGGCCTTGTTATCCCATGCTGGCACAGAGAATCCCATTCCTGGTCAGGCACAGAGAACCCATTCCTGGTGAGACACAGCCTCGTGTGGCAGCAGCTTCTGTGATGTCTCTCTCCTGGAGTCCCCTGTTCTCCTGCTTTAGCTAAAATCATCCCACAGTGTCTGTGTGCTGCCTACATGCCAGGTTTGACCTTGGGCCAGCAAAATTTTGAGAGGTCTCTTCTTCCTTTCAGCACATCCTTGACTACTTTCCTTCTTCATTTTCCCCCCTGTGGCAGTAATTCAGCACAGAGTACCTGCTGCAGGCAGAGGTGGCTGAGAGGGAGCACAGAGTGATGAAATCTGTGTTATTACACTTTCCCAAAGGGGCTGAGTGTTTTACTTTCCCAAAGTCAAGGCTTGGGGGACTTGCTCCTCAAATGACACTTTAAATAACACCTGGTAATGCCACAGAGGAGACAGTTCACTGCTGGAAATTGGATTTCACTTGGTGTCAGCAACTCAGAATAAACCCATCTGCAGGAAATTAGGATGACAATTTCCTCTCTGAGTGAGGAGGAATTACAGCTGTAATCGAGCAGTCAGCCAACAGCCTCCTCTCCCCTTACTTACACCAGTTACTCCTCAGACTTGAAGCCATGTGTCTGTACAAAGACATCTCTACTCCACCCAGGAAGGGCAGGCAAGAAAAAGTGATATCATGCAGGGAGAGATCAGTTCAGCATTTGAGGACTAGACAGTGTGTATTTTCCAAGAAACATTCCATAAGAAACACGTGGGCCAAAACTCAGGCCAATTGCAAAAAGCCACAGGTCTACAACTCAATGTGCTCATGATGGTTTTGGAGCCAAAAGTGTCTGGTGTGGTTTATGCACATGTGAAGATAGCATTCATCAGAGGAAAGAAACAAAAAACTGAGAGGAAAATGTGCTTATGGGACAACATTTGCAAGCCAGGTCTTGGTAAGGTCACACCATGAGGACAAGGGATCACTCCAGGTCCATAGGATGTTTACTTGGGCAGATGGTGGTAGGATAAGAGGGAAGAGTTTGAAACTAGAATAGAGGAGATTTAGATCAAATATCAGGAGGAAAGTCTTTACTTAGAGAGTGGGGAGGCCCTGGCACAGGTTGCCCAGAGAAGCTGTGGCTGCTTCATCCCTAGAAGTGTCCAAGGCCAGGTTGGAGCAACCTGGGATAGTGGGAGGTGTCCCTGCCCATGGCAGTGGGTGGGACTGGCTGGGATTTAATCCCAACCATTTTATAATTCTATGATTCTATGACTCCAGCAGAGATAGACTTATCCTTTGTCTGAATTCAGAACATTTTCTGTAAGGTTTAGCCATCAATCTGTTGGCTCAGAAGATCTTTCCCCATCACAGCTGCCTTAGCAGTTGTCAGCATCTTCCTGCTTCTCCCAGTGCTGCCGCTGGAGCGGACAGGAGTTTGATTTTGATTTAATCCAGGCTTTTAGAGGAGGGAAAAAAGAAAGTTTTGACAGCTCCATATTTATCCCTCTGACTCACCGATTTCATATGTCAAACACTAAAGACGGGTTAAGTAGAATTAAGTTCTGGATTTATTATAAATAGGCATTAAGTAACATGAATGTATCACATTTGCATGAAAATATGGGCCTGAATCTCTAGTTTACCCCAGAGATTTTGTTTGACGTCAGTGGGATGCTCAAATCAGAGCCAGCCCAGCTCTGACCATCCCCTGCAGCCACTGTGAACTGGACCGTGAAACAGGGAAATCATTGCTGAAACCAGGATGGGCTTACACTGCTTGCACAGATCAGAATTTGACCCTTAAAATAGTAGAAGTAGTTTTAATTAGCCCTGAGATCTGCAGCTGAGGGAATAATTTCTCCATGTCAATCAGTGCTAAATGTACCTGTTAAATCAGGGAAGATGGGTTAAGAGGAAAATTGCACAGCAAGTCACTTTTCTTCTCTCAGAAGTTGGAGATTTGCTGGATTCAGATGTTATGAATGATCTCATCTTGCCTTGATTACCTTCTGCTTAAAGGTCCATCCAGACACTGAAGTCACCCTCACTCAGAGCAAGTCTGACAGTCAGGCATTGTTTGAGTGAAAAGAGTCCTCTTTAGTGAAATCAATGCTTCTGCAATACTGGTGACAGACACAGACTCTAACAAATCAGAGCCCTCCTCAATAGCTTAATTTACTGACTTGTTAATTGCTAAACAGTTGGGAATTGGACCATGGAGAAGAACACAAAAAGGACAGACAATATGGGTTGTATTTTGTGGCCAGACTAGTCCAAGCCAAGGAAAAACAGGATTTTGAGCCACCCAGTGGCATTGTTTCTGGAAAAATGATGTTCACCCCTGCACCTCTACCTTTATTCAGAACTGGAGGCTTGGCCCTGATTCTGCCAAGGATGAAGAGAAGGGATGTGCAGTACAACCCAGCCGGGGCCACGAGCACTGAGTGACAACCTCTTCCCTGGAGAGCCTGCTGTTATTATCCCACAGAGCTGTCGATCCTGCAGGAACAGCATGAAAAGCTCTGGGTGCTTCCCCCTGTCCCAGTGGGACCCTCAGGCTCCAGTGCCTTCCCAGCATCGCTCTGCCCTCAGTTGTGATTTTTGTTACCAAACACCACATTCTGCTCCCTGCCATGAAAATAATTTCCAATTCAATGCCTCCTCAGAGCCTATCTGGCTGGGAATTAGCCTGGAACTTGGTGGCTGGGTGGTTAGCTCATCAAAGTCTCCAGGAGAACAGGGAGATGTTGCCTCAGGAGTGATGCCTTGGTCAGGGATTTTGCTCCTGGCTTTGAACTCACCACAGCCCTGCAAACTGGGACACAGGTGCCCTTTGCTCACCTTCAGCACTTCTCTGCTCTCCTCCACCCCACAGCTGAGTAATCAACTCCAGGGCTACAAAACAGAGCCCTGTGGCTTCCTCCAGAGTGCTCCTGCCCTGCAGGGATCTGGGAGTTTGGGTCCCTGGGAAGGCGCTCCCAGGGAATGGATTATCACGGCTCTTGTGATTCAGCCCGTGGCTCCCATGTTCTTCCCTGCATGGGAAGGAGAGAAGCAGCGTGAAGCCTCAGTTTGTCCCCTAATCAGCTGCCTAATCAGTCTCTGTCCCCAGGGATCTTCCTGAGGTTGGCAGTGCCAACCATTGCTTTCTCCTGACAGTGGGCACCTCGAGGGTGTCTGGGGGCCAAGGGCGATGGCAGTGGTGTGGTGGTTGTCGCCTCCTCATGAGCAAAAGAGATAAAAACAATGTTGGAAGCCCAGGAAGCTGAATGTGGAGCCAGGAAGGATGGGGAGGGAACAGCATCTGTGACACCAAAGCGCTGCTGGGGATGGTGAACCCCTGGATGCTCCAACTGGAGCAGAAGGCTTCAAAATTCCAGGCTATGGGTCAATTCAAACACTGTAAAGAGAAGAACTGTTAAAATGGGGGTTTCTGGTTGCTGTGGACACGCATCCAGGGAAATGTTGGAGAATGTGCTTCAGGGGTGGTTTTAGGGCATGGAAAGCCCTTTGGTCCATGTAGTGTGGGGTCCCAGCAACTCCTTGCTCCATCTTGGTGATCCATGGAGCACCATCCACACTCCATTGTGATGCTGCCATGGCAACCAGGCCCCTGATTGTTGCACAGAGTATGAGGCAGTGCAGGGCACACGATGGGGCTGGGACCAGTTCCCTTCTAGGTTCTCACCTCTCCTGAGCTTCCTAATGGAAATAGGGGTTGAGTCAGGAATACCTGACTGCCACCACAGTTTTCTCTCCCGGTTGGAGAGGAACTGCAGTTCCTTGAGGGGGCTGAACAGTGTCAGGGGCTTCACAGGGACCTGGGGGGCTGAAATGTGGCTGTTGGGGACCAGCGTAGTGGTTGAGAGATGCAGGGTCCACTCTAGTGCCCTTCCTGGCAGCAGTGGGACAGGAGGCTGAATCCAGGGGTTCTTCAGGAATTCTGCTCACTGGCATGGGGTGGGGGGGACTGACCTCACCGGAATTTCTATGGAAACCCAGGTACTGAACAGAGTGGAACGGCTCAAACCATCTGTTCTTCTCCTACTTAAAAACCTCAATCATTTCACGATGACATCACTGAAAATGCTCCTTTTATTCCTCTTGCAGCCATCTGTGATGGTTTCCTCATGTGCCAAACACGCGAGCGGGTGCTGAGGGATGGGCAGGAAGGCACAACCACTCCATTACTTGTGTTTCGTTTCTTCCCTTGGAAAGCCATCCTGTCCCTGCGGAGTCTCCTTTGTTCCTTTCTCGAGTCATCTGCAGAGTAACCAGCAGAATTAGTTGGGAAAAATGATGGGCTCAAAGGTAAAAATGAGCCACAAAATAAAGCTGAGCTTTTCAGGGACTACGGAGGATCTGCCGTGGGGATCTTACCTGTGGAAACACATGTCCAGCAGTGGGGAGCCAGGCTTGCTTCAGGGTGCTGGGGGGCTGCTTCTGCCTGCCCTCCTGTGCCAGGGTTGAGGCCACAGCCTGAGATTTGGGTGTTGGGAGAGGCAGAGTTTGGGAATATGGGCCAGCTGAGGTCACAGGTGGTGGTGGATCTAACTGCCACCACTTCAGTGCTCACCTGTTGGGCAGCTTCCCAGTAGAAGTCACCTTCCCACAGCTGAGGATGGGAGCACTCCTGCTCCCTTCATGGGCAGAGTCAGCTGGGTTCATCCATGTTTCCAGCACGAGTGGGTTTGGTTCTCACTCATGTGGTCCTCACAGTCGTGCTGGCTGATAAAAGAGGGGACAACCTGCCATGCCCTGCCCTCCCTGGTGGTAGAGATCTGCTCCTTGTCCTAGAACTGAGGTGCTGGCTGCAGCTTGTTTTTGGTGGTGATGAAGATCTCAGGTGCCAGAGGAGAGCTGGAGAGGGTGATGCCATTCCCCCATGTCCAGCTCCACTGGCTGGTTGTGTTTGCTCCAGTGACCAAACCCTCCCTCTCTGTGACAGAGGAGAAGTAACTCGGCGAGCCAGGACTCTTCAGAACTCACTGATTATGAGAAGGAGAAAAAGGCTAAAGTAGAGATCAGGCAACTGCAGACACAGTATCATCATGCAGTGTACAGGAGGAGATTTTATGATGCCGACATCTGGAGACAAATAGAGGCTCAGCAGTGAGTACAACTCTGCTCAGCCACACTGTGCTTGGCAAGTTCCTCCATGAGCTGCAGAATCACACAAAGGTTTGGGTTGGAAGGGACTCATTTAGTTCAACCCCCTGCCATGGGCAGGGACACCTTCCACTAGCCCAGGGTGCTCCAAGCCCTGTCCAACATGGCCTTGGACACTCCCAGGGATGGGGCAGCCTCAGCTTCTTTGGGCAACCTTACCACTCTGTGAGTAAAGCATTTCCTCCTAACATCTAATCTAAGTCTCCTCTCTTTTAGTTTTAAACTGTTCCCTCAAGTCCTATATCTGCTTGTGCAAAAAGCTGGTCCCTCTTTTTTATAAAGAAACCTGGGGATCATGGTGGTGAGATGGGGAGGGGCAAGAACCTGCCTTGGCATTGCAGATGGGATGTGCTAAATGTCATTTGTCATTCCATTTTCACAGGAAAGCAATAGATGGTCTGAATGAAGAGCACAGACATGTGGCATTAATGCTGGCCCAGATCTATTCCCCAAGTAATTTGGTATTAGAAAAGAAAAATCATAAGAAGATCCAAAGCCTTTTTGAGACCAAAATTCAGTATGATGCCCTGATCAAAGAGAGAAAAGCCCAGATAGCTGACTTGAGCAAACAGGTAAGAACATCTGGATCATTCCCTGGCTGAGCACGGTAGAGCAGAGTCACAGAGTGAGCCCTGTGGCTGAAACTTCTCAATATGAAATGCATTTAACTCAGGCCTTGGAATATTCCTCATGGCAAATGACACATGATGAAGGCTCCCATTCAAGTCAGCAGCACTGACTGGAAAACCTCAACCACCTTCCTGGGATCATACAGTATCCCTCTGCTGCTCTCTTTGCTTTTTTTATTCTGCCGAAAAAGGCAAAGATGGAATATTTTTGTGCTGCCTGGGATGTGGCAAATAGAGGAACAGCAGCACTTGAAGGGGTGTCCTATTCCTTCTCCTGAGGACACCTTGGTTGGATTTGGTTAAGAGTGGGGTGAGAGGCTAAAAGAAACATGGGGATATGGAAGTGACAGGTCCTCTGAGTCAGCTGCCCAGAATGGAATTCAAGGAACACACCTGGACAGTTTGCAGCTGCTGGAGGTGCTGCAGAGCTTTCCCAGCAGGGTTGGCTTTCAGTCATGGATCTCTCGGCCACATCATACCTCCTCCACCTGCCCCCTGCCTCGCTGTTCTCCAACTACTTGGTTCTTCTCATGGATTTACTTCCTCTGGCAGGTCCCAGCTTCTGGCAAAATTTTCCTCCACTCATTCCCAATGATTGCAGCCAAACCCCATCCTGTTGCTTCTTCCACTCCACAGGTGCTGCTGGGCTGTGCTCAACACCTGCTGGAGCTCCCCCCAGAAGCAGCTGCATGACATGAAAATAAACCCATTCCCAGTTTATGTTTCTGTGTGTGCAGGATGGGATCCTTTGGCATTAAAGCAGCTTCTATAACTGTGAGCTCATTAATGACATAGTTGCTGCAGTTCAGGTCAACAAAGGGTATTTTCTTTGGCTCTGTGTCCTGACAAGAGTCCGGAACATAGGGGTGCAAATTATACTTACTTTTTTTTTTTCTCTCTGTATGTGCAGGTATTAGACTTGGAAAAAAAGATCAAAAAGCAAAGAGAGATAACAGTGAAGGTGTTGGAAGCAAGGAATCCCAAACGGCTGCAGGAGCAGATTGATACACTGAACCTGCGCCTAAGCACCGTAAGCAAACATTTTGGAGACCTTTGGAGAGCATGTGTGGGGCCACACCAGGGCCTGGGACCTTTTCTGGTCAGGACAAAGCATAGTGGTGCATATTTACATGGTAGACACGAGCTGCATGAAGCACCTGGCTGGTTCTCCTGGCCTGATTGCTCCCAGAATATCTCAAAGGCTCCTTCAAGTTTGGTGACCCAAAAGCAGCACTTGTGCTGTGCCAAGAAGCCTGAAGGTCTGCACCTGTTTAGTGATCAAACTGAGCTGCCTGGAGCCACCTTGCCCTGGACAACACCAGCTCCAGATCTCTGTTGTCATGTCTTGGTCTTCTGTTGCCTTTCCTCTCCTGGGGAGGAGGATAGTGCGGTGCCACCTTCAAATCTCTTGGCCTGTGTTTGTCCCTGTCCTAGTCAAAGTGTTCAGGCAGAGACCTGAGCCCCCAGTCCCCCCCCAGTACCAAACCTTCTGCTTCTCTCTCCCCAGGTCACTGTGCATTACAACACCATCCTGACCCGAAATAACAAGCTCCGGGAAGAGACAAGGAGCCTGGTAATCCAGAAAGCCATTTTTGACGACTACTACTTGAAGTATGACAGGAAGTTAAGTCAGCAGAACAGAAAGCTGAACTCTTCCATTGAACAAGCCACAGAGGACTATGAGCAGTGGTATGTGGCCTTGCCAGCCCTGTGGGGAGAAGCTGGTGCTGTTGGGCAATGCCAATGATGAGTATTGACATAGGGAGACCAATTGTGTCTTCAGAGAGAGGGTTCACTGCTCTCATCTAGAGCTGGGTGCTGAGGAATGCTCGGGACATTGGTACCTCGAGGGTGTTTTATTCCACATATCCCAGATATTTCTCAGGATGGGGTGAATTGCCCTGTGGAGGATTCTCTTTTGAGTCCCACCTGAGCTGGGCACATGCCCAAGTACAAAACCCTACCAAAACCTGGGTTAGCTTGCTGCTGGCCTTGGACTAATGCTACTACATCGGGACTAACATACAGCAACACGGGAGCTTTGCTAGACCAGGCACAGGAGTGAATGGGATTGGCCAGGGATACAAAGCCTTGTACATACACATGGTGTAACTGCTGCTGTCTGTGTGCAGGATGGAGTATCTGTCAAGGATCTCAGACATCAGGAAAGTGCGCTACAAAGACACCTTCCAGTACAACATCAAGCTGCTGGAGAGGAAGTGTGCCCTTCACCAGGAGACCAGACTGAAAAATTTCTTTGTCACCAAATGTACAGATCTCTCTGAGTTGAAGGAACAGGCCAAACAGAGAGAAGGTATCAGAGAAGATAGAAAAATGTGTGACTGGGACCACAAACCTGAGGAACGCAGAGTTGATGGTGCTGGTGGTTTATAGCACTGGACCCCAAAGGCAGGACCTCTGCCCTGCCCACAGGGTCTCTCACACAATCTTCACCCTACAAGCAAAAAGGCTGAACAGTGACAACAGTGTGAGACCACCCAGCACTGAGTGTCTTGGGGTTTCCTTGGGGCAGGGAGCTGCTCCTATTGCAAATATGGCTCCTTGTGTCATAGAACCATGGAATGGTTTGGGTTGGAAGGGACCTTAAAGATCATCTTGTTCCCCCCTCCCGCCACAGGCAGGGACACCTTCCACTACCCCAGGTTGCTCCAAGCTCCATCCAACCTGGCCCTGGACATTTCCAGGGATGGGGCAGCCACAGCTTCTCTGGGCAACCTGTGCCAGGGCCTCCTCACCCTCACTTGGAAGAATTTCTTCCTAATATCTAATCTAAATCTGATCAAACTTTATCCTCCTGGTAAGGAATCCCACTGTGCTCCATTTCTACAAGAACACTGAGCTCCCTGCTTAGTTTCTGGGTGAAATAAAGACACCCGCTGCCCCTCTGGCACTGCTCCTCATGCCCAAAGCACTGCCCCAAGCTCCACAGCACTACAGGGAGGGCTCTGTGCTCTCCTTCTCTTTCCCAGCCTTGCAGGCAGCTGAGTGGGAGAAGCTGAGCCAGGCAGAGAGTTATGAGGTGGCTTACAACCGTCTGCTGGAGCTGTCGGATGGAGACATGGAACAGCTCTTGGAGGAATTTGTTGAAAAGGACAGGAGATTCTTCATCCTCTTCAGCTATGCCATCAGGCTGAACGACAGGAATGAGAACATGAGGCGGAGGATCAAAGACATCCAGGTCTGCTCCAGGCTCTTCATGTCTCCCCTTTCCAGGCAGTGCTTTTGGGCTGGGGTGGGTTTGTTCTGTGCCGAGTGTCCTGTGTCACTGCCCACACCAGAGCCTGGCTCACAGCCACACAGGTGGGATTAGGGGGATGCGAAGGAGTAGCCAAGAATACAATTCTGAACGCTGTGTTCTTGGAACTAAACGTGTCTCAATGCTGCCACCGTGTACCCAGCAAAAATACTGCAGTATCCAGGAGAGCCAAGAGCTTCCTCCAAGTGTGTGGGGCTGGAGGCAGAAGCGGGATCATCCATCCCTTGCTCTCCTGGCCTGGGGACTGCGGTCCCCAGAGGCGTTGTGTGGGATATCCCTGCTCCCAGGGCAGAGGGATGTCCCCAGGCTCTGTTTGGCATGTCTGGTAGGCATTTCATCAGCATCCCCTCCATGGGCTTGTGTTTGCACAGGATGATATGATGGCCCTCACGACGGAGCGGGAACAGACAGAGACAACCCAGTTTCATACCATGCAGGAGCTGGAGGTATGGCAGCTGTGAATTCCCTGTGGAAGGGCAGCAGATCTCGGTCTGTCCCAGCATTCGTCCCAGAGAGACTGGTCCTGTCAGTGCTGCTCTGGCCTGTGGCTGGAGAGGTGTGGACAGAAAAGGGTCCTGCAAAGGTTTCCCAGTGCATTGTGAGGAGGTGACTGTGGAGCTCCTCCAGTGTGAGGGGCTCGGGATCCCCTTCACAGACCCTCCTCCCTGCAGGAATGGGAGCATCCCACAGCCTCTCCTGGCATGTCTTCTTTACTTTAAAGAGTACCATGGGTGTGACCGAGCAGGGGATCAGACGGTCCAGAGAGGGTGTGGAGTCTCCTTCACTGGAGATATTCCAGAACCATCTGGATGCAATCCTGTATGATGTGCTCTGGGATTGGAAGATTGGACCCAATGACCCACTGTGGTCTCTTCCAACCTTACCCATTCTGTGACTCTGTCTCCAGTGTCCAGATTGAAACTGGGCAGCACCATGGTGGTGGGGTCAGTGAGGGGCTGGTATGACACCTGGAAAAACCTTTTCTGATAGGCAAAAATAACCAAGACCACTAAGGAAGCCAACCAGTACGATGCCAAATGCAAAGAGAGCAGCAAACTCCTGAAACAGCTCGAATCCCGCATGAAGACCCTCTTGAGAGACATCAACTGCGACACTACAAAGATAGTGAAGCCACTTGGGAACAGCTTGCTGCCACTTTTTGGTAGGTTCTCCTCTTCCCACGCCACATGGCCTGAACTATGTATGTCCACCACCCACTGTGTTTTAACTGAGCTGGGCTTTTTCCCCTGCCCCATCAGGCAGGATGTCCCCAAGATGAATTTGCAGCCCCAAATTCCCAGTGAATTTGGAAGCTAACTTGGCTGTATAAACATCTCAGTGGACTCCCAAACCCTCATCTTGGCTCTGGGGGGTTGTAGTGAGGTGGAGGTTGGGCTCTCCTCCCATGCAACTAGCAACAGCACAAGGGGAATTGCCCCAGGGAAGGTCCAGGTTGGACATTAGGAAAAATTTCTTCACTGAAAGATTAGTCAGGAATTGGAACAGACTCCCCAGGAAAGGGATGGAGTCACCAGCCTTGGAGTGTTCCAAAAACAACAGGATGTGGCACTTTGTGGTGTGATTTAGTGGGCATGGGAGCATTGGGTTGAAGGTTGGACTTGATGATCGTGGAGGTCCTTAATGACTCCGTGATTCCATGATCCTGTGACCCAGCCTTGGTCTCTCACCCCTGGGGAGTCACGCTGCCCACTGGCACTGCCTCAGGGCAGCCAATGGGCTCCACAAACAGCCAGTGGGACACTGCTCCTTCCCACCCAGGTCCAGTGGAGGAGAAGATCAAGGAGTTCCTGATGGTGGAGTCCCTCCTGCGCTACACGTCGGTGGATCGCGCGCACCGGTCGGAGGCTTTCATCAGCCCCATGCAGGGAGGTTCTGAAATCCTCTGGGTGCTGGATCGGGCCAAACTCTCCCCGCCACCCCCTGACCTTGACAGCACTGACTCCGACACTGGTGAGTGTGGGAGCTGGGAGGGAAGGGCAATGGCCAGGCAGCAGCTGTTCCCCAGTTCCCCCATGGCTGCCTGGCCAACCTCTGCTGCCGTGTGTCCTCCTCGGTCAATCCCACCCACCTACCCTGTCCCACTGGGTCTGTAAGGCTCGTAGTGCTGTGTGTGATGGGGTGGCCACTCTCTTGGGCAGTGGAGGAGCCACTGGACCGAGACCAGCTGCGTCAGATGGTTATCAAGAAGCAGCAGGAGGAGTTGGCCAACCCCCCCGACACGAGCAAGAGGAGGAAGAGACAAACAGGAAAGAGCCCAACTCAGCCAAAGTAAAGAAGCAATTTCATTCTTGAGCTTCTGCATCCTGGACGTCATTCCTTCTTTCTTCTCTGGAAGGAGCCCAACACCTTCTCTGTGCTTCAAAAGCTCACCAGGTGATATTTTGGCTAGGCTTCCTCCACTGCTGACTGCACCCACAGCTGGGGGTGGGATCAGCTGCTCTCTGCAGGGTGACATTGCAGTTCCCACAGCTGGATTTGGGGACCACAGCCCTGGTCCTGCACTGTGCCTGCCCAGGGGCCCCTTGGGATGCAGGGGGATGACTGTGCTGCTGGGGTGTTCCACGCTAAGCCAGCAGCTTTCTGCTGCCTAAAGTAAATCTGAGCTCAGTGCTGGTCCTGGGCTGGTGGGACCAGATGGGATGGCCACAGGCTGGTGTTTGGTGTGGGAGCAGGGAGACAGCGAGGTGGAGGGACTTGAGGGCACAGAAGGCTGATGTGTAGTAGGACTGGGAGTCTGGGGGCAGTGGGATTTAGGAGAGGTCCTGTGGGGCACAGACACACCGTGCAGACACACCACACAAGCCCAAGCACTGCTCACACCAGCGGCTGCATTTCCTCTTGCCAAAAGACAGTTTAATGTGGATGCAATTCCCATGCCAAATTCCCAGGCATGTGCCTCTGCAGGGGAAGAGGAAAGGGAACCCCCATGAAATTTAGGGAGAGGTGATCTCCCCATGCCAGGCCCAGCTCTGAGCCTGGGCTAGTCCTTCTCTTCTCCGTGTGTAATGACATGGACCAGGTTCTTGTAATCCAGGTTGCCAGACATGTCTGGAGGGAAGGCTGCGAACATCTGGTCGATCTGCCAGGGAAGAGCCAGGTTGAAAAGGTGGCACACAAGGGGTTTGGGACCAGGGCTGAGAGAAGGGATGGGGTCTGTTGGGATGGAGGGCGTGGAAGGCTGGCAGAGAGCGGGAAGCAGCGCATACCTCTTCCTGGGAAAACCTCTCGCCCTGTGTCATCAGCATTTCTTTGATGCTGCGAACAAGACAGTGTGGTGAGCACTGGGAAGGCCTTGGTGACCCTCCCTTGCCCCCTGCCCCAGGTACCCCTGCACTCACTAGGCAGATTTCAGGCCTTTTCCTTCTGGATCGAACACCTTGAACGCATTCAGGATCGTCTCCTCCGGGTCGGCACCTGTGGGTGACACGGCCATGGCCACTGGAGGTGGTGAAGTAGGAATCCTACTGCTTCCCCCAGCCTTTGAATGGAAAGTAGAGACCCTGCAGGAATGCTGACCCTGCAGCTGGAGGCTTGAGTGTGGATGTTGGCATGGAGAGGAGCAGTAGGGTTGTGGTGAGAGCACAAAGCAGGAGGTGTCTGTGTCACCACTGCTACGGCATCCAGCATTTATCTAATCTTTGGAGTGTATTTTTAGAGCTCCAGGCTCATCCCCTGGGGCTCTGTAGGCTCCTGAAGATCTGCAGGAGGCTGCATTCCTTGGGTTAAGTATGTGATACAGGGTGCAGCCAGATGGGACAATGGGTCAAAGTGTGACCACTGGTGCCACTGTTGGTGTCAACAGGCTCAGAGGTGCTTCAGGAACTCCTGTCCCCTCTTTCCATGGGAACAGCAGCACCATAGCCATTTGGGTTTTTCAAATGGCTGGGAAATTGAGGCATGAAGACCATCTCATATTCCCCAACAGGTATGAGATGGGATGAGATCTGGATCTTTGGACTGTGGAATTGCTGGTATTGCAGTTCAGCATGAGTTCGGGGGCACAGAAACCCCTGGGAACTGTTGCTGAGGGTACATGATGCTAAATACGTCCTGTCTGTGGATGGGGAGGCAGGGAGAGTGCCCAGGATCAGGATTGGGAGGATGAGGGCTGGAGAGAGGTTGTTGCTGATGACAGTCCCACTGAAGTCTCTCTTTTTGGAAGGGTCCTTGTGCTGCCACTGGGAGGAGGTGGCACTAAGGCATGTGGGAGGGATGGGCGAGGGAGACAATGTCAGAAGTATCCCACGATTGTCCCCAGGTGCCACCTCTGGGGTGGTGTAGGAGGTATTTTCACTGTGACCCACCCTCCAGGCTCTGCATGCCACAGATGGCCGTCGGTGCCACTGCTTTTCCTTTGCCTCCCAAGGAGCCTTTGGCAGGTCTCACCTGGGAGAGTTTGGGGTCCCAGAAGCTGAGTGGCTTCCTGAGGTGGGACAGGATGCCAGCGATGGTGTGGTTGGCCATTGACCACCCCCACAGCTCCCTGGGTGCCCACTGACCTCTCCCCCAGCTCCCCAAACTCACCCTTGAGTTTCTCCCCAAACATGGTGAGGAACACGGTGAAGTTGATCGGGCCGGGGGCCTCCTTTATCATCTCATCAATCTCCTCGTTCTTCACATTCAGGCGCCCTGGGGAGACCAATGTTGGGTCAGTTCCATGTCCATGTTTGGCTGCTCTGTGTGCTGGGGGCTAAAACACACCACGGGACCCTTCCCCTGGGGTTTTCCCCCCATTGGAGGGAAGTGGCACATCCTCAGGGAGCCACCACTGACAAGGAAAGGAGGTAGGAGGAGTGAGGGTGAGAGAACCATCTCCAGCTCTGCTTTCTCGGGTTCCAGGCTCACAGAAAAGAGGGATGCAAAGGACTGAGCTGTGCTGCTTCCTTCCCTTACTGCCCCACGGATCAGCCCTCCTCAGAAAGTGTTTTGGGTCAAACCCACCAACACTGGGGTTCCCCTTGGCCCCCAGTGCCAGAAGCTGAATGCTTCCACCCTTCTTTCCAAGGTTGGGTTGTCCCTGTGACTCACTGGTCCCATTGCTGATTCATAGTGACCTCCCTGAAGGGAGAGCCCAGCTCATGGCATCAGAGGCTCCCACAAATCCCGTAAATCCCTTAATGCCCACACACTCTGGGATGCCACAGGATGGGCACACCCGTGTAGGATCTCACAGGTTAACAGGCCTGGGTTTGGATCAGGAGGTTTTTGGCAAAATGGGAGATCCAGTGAATGATGAGGGCTTGGTTAAATGTGGGGTCCCCCCTCATTTCTCACTTAATAGGTCTGATGTTGGCAAAGCTATTGGGGAGGGAAGGCTGCTACAAGGGGCCTCACCAAGGGCAGCAAACGTGTCTCTCAGATCCGCCTTGTCAATGAAGCCATCCCGGTTCTGATCCATGATGGTGAATGCCTGGAAGCACAGGAGGAGGGCAGGGAGCACAGAGCCTTTCCAAAGGCTCTAGTACCCTCCTCCTCCCTTCAACTGCACTTTGAGCCCTCCCAGGATGGGATTCCGGGGGTCCTCACCCAGCGAGGGACCAACAACCCACCCTAATCCAGCACAGTCCTGGGTCCCTGCACCCTTGGGCGATGCCAACCCAAATCCTAATGCTGTACAAACCCTTTTCTTGGGCCAAAGCCCTCTCACCCCAGTATGAGACCAACTAGAGATGCCAGCCTGGGTCATCAGCTCCCCAGGTGGGTCCAGTTATCCCTGGAACTGGAATCTGCACAGGACCATGTGCCTGCCATGCAGAGGGTAAGAGCTCCTGGCACAGCAATGGGAGTTAGGTGGGAGATGTGCTCTGGCTCCCTGGGATGCTGCCGGCTCCTCTGCAGGTTCCTTGGAAGCTTGGAGGTGATTCTGTATTTAACGGGGTCATTGACTTTTGATTCTCACTTTTAAAATAAAATGACCCAAAACTGGGTGTGCTGCCTCTTGCTGGGAACCAGCTTCCACCCATCTGAGAGCACCAAGGAAAGGGCTGAAGGTGACATCGCATCATGGGCCCTCAGTCCCTCCCACTAAACCCACCTACCTCTTTGAATTCCTGGATCTGGGCCTGCTCAAACATGGAGAAGACATTGGAATTAGCACCTTCGACCCTCTTCTTGGCTTTCTTGGGTGCCTGCAGGGGTTCAAGTATGTGTCATTAACTCACTGCCTTCTTATGGGGTGGAATAAAAGCATGAAATTGCCCTTAGTCATGACTCCTTTGTGGTACCTCTGGGCTGGGGCTCTCCTCCCTGAGGGCTTGGTGGTTTCCCCCTCTGGGATACTGAGGGGAGTTAAGACTCCTGCTTAAATTACAGCTCCTGATGAATTTATCCAAATAGGTCCAAGGAAAGATCAGGGGGAAAATCTCTTCTCCCAGTGGCAGGTAAAAGGCTCAGCACTGGGGTGAGATTTCCCAGTTGGAATCCTGGCTTTGGGAGTGGTGCCGAGGTTGCACACAAAGGCTGCAGTCACTGTGTGCTCCCCACCCTCCTGTGCACTGATTAAAGCATTTAATTAATAAAAAAATCTGCCTCCTCCTGAATTGAGGCTTGAAACAATCAGAAATGGTTCAACATGTGTTTAAAGAGGAGTGGGGGACAGAGCTCCTCACTATCCCACCCTGCCCATCATCCCTCATTCCAGAGCCTGCTCCAGCAGCTGTTTCTTCTCACTGGGGATGGGGGGGGGGGGGTTAGGGCGTTGGGGGACACTACAGCCCATCCTCTTGCTTCACGGAGGAAGGGAAAGGAGAAAAATGTCATTTTGATCCCCAAATGGTCTGCCCCAGTTACAAAGCTCTGCTTGCACAGGAGACACCTCTCTGTTCCCTGTGGGATGCTGCTGATCCAGCCAGATGCTCCCCAGTTTGCTCACCCCCTTTCCAGGGCAGGAAGGACCCTCGGCCCTCAGCTTCCTCTCACCTGCATCTCTCCTCTCCCGTTAAAGCTGTCCTGGTGGAAAATCTAATGGATATTGCCTGTCCCCGTGGGAGCTTTGGGCTCTCAGTACTCACCATGGCTTTGCAGAGCCGCTGGTGTTGCAGCGAGGGGTCCTGGAGGCAATTCCTCACTCCCCCCCTGCTCAAACAATAAATACACCCCCCTCTGGGTTAAAAATAGCCCCATGCCCACTTTTGGCTGTAATAGGTAAGTTGGCCGCCCCCAGCCCTGTTGTCTCTGCCTTTCTCTGTCTCTCTCTCTCTAATCTGGAATAGCAGCTTGTTGTTGTCACCGGCTGACGTGACATGTGAGCCCGAGAGGGTTTCAAGGTTAACCAAGTGCCAGGCGGCCCCCGGCTCCCACCCTGGGGATGCTGACCCGGGACTGCATGGGAACAATCCCAGCTGCCTTTGTCACTCGGGCTGGGGCATGCAGGAGGGCTTGGCCCCAGGGGACCCCCTGCTACAATCCCCCAAGACTTGTGAAGTTTTCCCTCAGTCCTGCCAGGCACCTTTGGGACCCTTGGTGTCCCATTGCAGTGTTGGCACAGCAAAGCTGGGCACTGCCAAGCTGCTGGAGGTGGAGGAGCCCCCCTGCCCTGAGGTCCCCTTGCTTGGGATGCTCCAAGAGCAGGAGCAGCTGCCTGGTGACCCCGTCTGTGGCCGAACAGGGACCATCCTGCTGCATTGTCTTCCAAGAGCACTGGGATGAGGCCGGAGGCAGATGCAGAGCTCCCACAAAGCCGGCCAGGCACAAAGGGCTCCTCTCTCATGTGTCACCCCCCACAGAAGCACCTGTCACCCAGTTAAGCCAAACATTTGCTCGCCCTGGTCCCACTGAAATACACACAGTTAACTCTCCCCATCCCAGGCTCTGTCCTGGGCTCACATCCTGCAGCTCCCAGGAGGGATGGCAGGCATTCACTACACCCGGATGCCACAATCCACTAGCTGGGCATGGCACAACCACCCTGGCCGTGGCAAAACTGCCCTGTCCAGAGGCTGCACTTCTCCAGCAGGATCCATGGAATCTGCAGGCAGGCACTCAGGCAGCAATTCCACAAAACCTCTTCCATGTCCACTGCTCTCCTGGAGCAGGACTGGTGGCTGCCAGAACCAGGCTATTTGATGGTTCCCTCTTGTCTTTGGTATTTTTAGCTCTTTCATTTTATCTCCCCTCCCTCTCACCATGTCCAGGATGAGGCTGGATGTGAATGCCTGGATGTGCTGGAGTGGGAATGGTGCTGGCAGCCCAGTGATGCCCACCAGCCCCCCAAGCTCTATGGTACATGGCATGGCCACGATCCCGTGGCTGAGCTTTGCTCCTGGCATCACCCCCTCCCCATGCCGAGGAGGTTGGAGGGTTGGGA
The DNA here is from genome assembly GCA_013390005.1 of Calyptomena viridis. Taxonomy (NCBI): domain Eukaryota; kingdom Metazoa; phylum Chordata; class Aves; order Passeriformes; family Eurylaimidae; genus Calyptomena; species Calyptomena viridis. The sequence goes on from WEIV01020546.1 coordinate 35,105, forward strand.
CAAGTCTGGGAACAAAAGGAACTACGAAACCAGATCCCTGAAGCTCCAGGCTCTGTCCAGACGCTGCCCTTGTTCTCCCAGAGGACACAAATATCGTGTTTAATCCCTGGCACCCGCCGCTCCGTCTCACCTCGCTGCCCGGCTGCTGCGGCCGAGCCGGCAAGGATGGCATTACAGGGAGGATTTCAGGAGGCAGCAGGGAAGTGCGTAGGGAAAAGCGTCTGGAGGGGAGAAAACTCCTGATCCGGGAATGACCGCCTCGTCTGTATGGAGCTGTGACTGAGGGAAGGAATTTCAGGATGGGGTTTGGGTCTGTGTGAGCAAAAGGGCAGGAGAGAGAGCTCTGGGGGCAGAGCTGGGGGCAGGACCTGCCCCGGGCACAGCCGGGGATGAAGGGGATCAATCTCGGCACGGCTGCTCCCTCCTCCTGCCAAGTTCAGCTGGATTCATCGGCCAGCCGAGCCCAATTACCTTAATTTGTGGCATTAAGGAAAAATCCATAAGCATCAGGGAAGTGATGTGTAGTGGTTTAACGGGACCGGTTGGTCGCGGAGCCGCCGGCGCCGCCTGGGCGCTGCCCGTCCCCGGCTCCTTGTCCACGCCAGGCATGGCTGGAGGTGCAGGAGGCAGCCCTGGAGCCGTGGACATCTCCCAGAATACGATTTATCTCGGGAAGCACCATTTCTGCCCGCCCAGCCTGGGAGAAGCCAGACCTTGATCTCTCTCTGGTGTTGTAGTCGGGATGAGATGGTGACTGGGGGCTCTGAGGGGTCGGCAGTGCCGAGGGGGCACCGAAATCCAGGATGGAATTCGGTGCAGGTGGGTTGCCTGGGTTTCTGCTGTAATTTGTAAGGCAGCGTCTGCTCCACTGCTCGCTCCTTGCTGCCAGCTGTAATTCTGTGTGCTGCACGGGCCAGATCCTGCTCCCTGTGAGGATCCCGGTCCAGCCTGTGGATGGAGGCATCCTTCTCCTGCACGTGGGGGGGCTTATCGGCACCCAGGAAAACCTGAGTGCTTTAACTACGTCTGTATGTCCATATCTGCCTCTGGGGCCCCGTAGTGAACAAAAGAGCTGTGGGAAGTGGCTGCAGCCTGTGAATGGATGTCCGGGAATAACACACGTATCCATGCCGTGCCAGAATCAAGCATCGTCCCTTCTTATCTGCAAAAGAGCCTGTGTTTTACATGAAAAAAACGTTTCTAATTAACAGGCCAGCCCCTCTTGAGCTCGATAAAAAATGGAGTCAAAAGGATTTGATTAACCCCCGCTCTTGGCCAGGCATGTGCTCTGCCTGAGCCAGACATGTCCCTGTGCCCTGGCCAAGTCCTGCCCGGGGCTGATAACGGGCTCCCTGTGTCCCGGGAATCCTGGCAGCAGTGTGGTGTCCCCGAGCCTGATCTGGGGGTGTCCAGGCCCCAGGGTTGGCCCAGCACAGCCACATCAGTGCCAGGATGCCCCAGAGCCAGCCCGTGCTGCCACTGGCTCCACACCTTTTCCTTATGGATATCCTTTACTCCAACCTATTTTTTTTCCTGTGATCAGCCACATTTGACTAAACTAATACATATGTATACACACCAGGACGTTCCCATCCAAACCAATGTAAATTACCTCTGACCAATACATTTTCCCAGGAAATCAATGCATTTTAACACTGGATAATATTTATGAAATTGAATTTTTTATTGAAGCTAATGCAATTCCCTTCTGTTTTATGCATTTTTATTAAACTAATGCATTTTAAATTAAACTGTTGTATATTAACTACAATGGCTGTTGGTACTTACAGTAAAGTAATATATGTTTGCTGAAATCAATACATATTCCAAACCTAGGAATTTCCAGTTAACAAGGCTACACCAAATATAACAAATGCATGTAGCTACTTAATTTGATGCTTATATACACTGGCTGCTATATTTGTTTATTGGTAATGATTATTTTTAAAGGGAAAAAGCTTATGGAAGGTAGAAGGATGGATTCCTGTGCAGCTCAGAGCAGTGGTCACTCCATCCAGCTCAGGGGTCTGGGGAAGAGTTGCTGCCCACCAAACAGAGCCAGGGAGTGGCTCCTGAGGATGGGACAAGGACAGATGATCCCTGATCTCCGTCCCCGAGATCTTGGCCTGTCCCAGGACTGTGCCCTGCGCTGGGAACAGGATGTGGCCCTGGGAGGAGGTGGCTGTCCTGGCCTCCCGAGTCGTGGTGTTGACAGGGAAAGCCATAAATAGCAGCGTTATCCACACAAATGGCGCCGGAGTGGAGATAATTTGGGAGAGGCAATAAAAGACAAAAATTAATTAAAGAGCATGTGTGCTAATCGTAAGGAGAATATGCCTGGAAAGAAGTAGCCGTGGCAGAAGGGCGGCTGGTGGAGGGGCCCGCGCATCCTGGGGGGCAGCGAGATCTGAGACCAGGCACAGCTCAGTGCACATCC
>WEIV01020548.1:0-10321 GCA_013390005.1 Calyptomena viridis
CTCTGCCCGGCGCTCACACGCATGTGCCGTGATGCTGGTGGTGCCATACGTGTGCTCCCGGTCTGTCCATCGGTGTCACATGTGTGCTCCATGCCCACCCGGCAGTGCCATGCATGTGTTCCTGGTCTGCCCATCGATGCCACACATATGCTCCGGGTCTGTTCGTTCGCCCCACGCGTATGCTCCCTGTCCATCAGTGCCATATGTGTGCTCACAGTCTGTCCATCAGTGCCACCTGCATTCTCCATGCCCACCCAGCAGTGTCATGTGTGTGTCTGTTGTTGTCATATGTGTTCCCTGTCTGTCCATCAATGCCACATATGTGCTCCTGGTCTGTCCATTAGTGCCACATGCATACTCCATGCTCACCCAGCAGTACCACATGTCTGCTTCTGGTCTGTGTTGGTGCCATCCCATGTTCCTTGTCTGTCCATCAATGCCATGCATGTGGTCCCAGTCTGTCCATTAGTGCCATGTGGGTGCTCTGTCTGTCCATTGGTCCCACACCTGTGTTCCCTGTCCACCAGTGACACGCATGCTCCAAGTCTGTCCATCAGTGCCACATATGTGCCCATGCCACCCAGCAATGCCACTCATGTGCTCCTGGTCTGTCCATTAGTATCACATGTGCTCCATGCATGCCCTGCAGTGCCACATGTGTGTTCCATGCCCACTCAGCAGTGCCACACACCTGCTCTGTCCCAACTGGGGGCACAGCATTGGTGAATATGAGGGCTGTCAGCATGGTCAGCAGTGGTAGGGCTGGTATGAGGGTATAGGAGCAGGAGCTGGGAGTCTGTGGGAACCTGGAAGAGGAATTTGATGTGTCAGTGAGTTGTCAGAGGCTGATGCTGGAGGTGCTGGGCGTGGCAGCAGAGCAGCCAGGGCACAGCTGGCCATGGTGCTATATGCCAAGGCTGGAGACTCCAGGGAAGGTGAAGGAACTTCATGGCTGAAGGGCAGTTTTCTTCACTGCCTCTTGCCCTGTGCCCACTCAACATGGTGCCCACTCAACAGATCCTGAGGTGGGAATGGAATGTTGTGGGAGCTGAGCTGTGAGTTAGCCATGCCAGATAGGTACAGTGAAACCAGGGTATGTCATGACACTGGAGCATTGACATTACTTATTGCAATATACCACTGTAGATCATGTTGACCTTCCCTATCCCACTGGATATCTGGACATCTCTCAAAAAATTCCCAGTGTCACCATCCAGTTTGCACTGGTCTCAACATGACGCCGTTGGAGGGGGACTTGGGGAGCACAGAGGATCTTTCACATTGTGGATTTTCGCCCCAAGGCATGTTGTGCAGGATGCCCACAGGAACCTGCTGGTGCACTGCAGTATTTCTGATGACCACTACAAACAGGATGGACATCATCTGAAGCCTCAGTCAGCCATGGAATCATGGCTTTCTCCAGGGATGGTTGTGAAGAGCAGTGAGTGGAGGGAAATGGAAGAAAAGAGAAGGATGTTCTGCAGAATCTGAGTTCATTGGGCAACTTTCTCAAAAAGATTTTGTGGATGAAGTTAGGCTCAGCTCTCAGCCTGCTCCAGTCCCTGAGCACCCATGTGCCTCAAAGTGACTGGCTGAGCTGGTGTTCAGAGCCAGCTGGTACAGGGGGGTCCATGGGGTATCCTATGAGAACTTGGTGAATCAGCATCGTGGGAAGTGTGGTGACTGTTGGATGTCCAGGAGTGCCAGGGAAGATCTCATTGCTGGAGTCCAGACACTTTCCAGGAGATGCTGAACGAGGAAGGGAGTAAAAGGACGTTTTGCTTCTGCTGATGAGTTGCTCTGCCCAGGCGTGGTGCTGCCTTCTTCACCACAATCAGACCTCCTGACTGAGGTCACCACTGAATTCCCCATCTTGCAGTTGAACCACTGAGGAGCCAAGGCAAAGGGAATGTCCACTCAAGTCTCCTACCTTAGCCCACCCATGGGAAGGCTTGGGGTCCACTTAGAAAGCAATGCAGAAGGTCCTTCTCTGGTGAGCATGGACAGGAGTTTCCCTAATTTGGGAAGGCAAGGCCAGCCATGCCAAGAACTCATGTCTTCCGAGTGAGGATTTTGCACAGACCACTTGCACCCAGCCTGAGTTTTCAGATCAATATTTTAGGTCCCAATCCAGCATGGATTCAAGGAGGATCTAACTTGCACTGCATGAGCAATCTCATGACACACCAAATTAGAAATTTCCTAGTTGAGGCCACTCTTGTCCTTAAAGATTGGGAAAAAAGAAAGTGGAATAGTTTGGTGGTGCTGGACCTTCAGGTGTCTGTTCTGGCTGCAGACACTGCATGTGTTCAGCACTGGGTGTCTGCTGACAACTTTTTTATAGAGAAACACATGGTGACTCCAAGCCCATATGTATTTATACTATATAAAAAAAGTTGGGTTTGGGTTTTACCTGAACACTGCTGCTCTTTCCTCTTTAAGGTGCCTTTTAATTTCCTACAAGTTGTGTTTTATTCTAAAGAAATTTTTGTTCTTCTGACAAAAATGCCCAGCTGGACCAGGGAGTGGATGTGCACAAGACAAAGCAGTTGGCACTTATAGAGGTCAGAAACCGCAGCAAGGGATGAAATCCTGCCATGCCATCAGAGACACCTCATGGTGTGCTCCAGAGATCATAGAAACATGGAGTGGTTTGGGATGGAAGGGAACTTACAGCTCATCTCATTCCAGTCCCGTGCCATGTGCAGGGATACCTTCCACTAGACCAGGTTGATCCAAGCCTATCCAACCTGGCCTTGAACACATGTTGTTGTTGTTTGTCATCTGGATTCGGTCTCAAGTAAAGCCGAAACTGGAACTATCTACTGAATGTCCCTGAGTGTTGCTGAGTGGGATCAGAGGCAGAGGGATGGGCACAGAGGGCTCCCAACCCATCCATGGACGTTGCCTGGTGCCGAGCAACACAAAGTGAACTCAGGAGTCAATAACCATCACTTCTGCTGGCAGCTGGGAGGACTTCCTTGGGGAGGGTTAAAGAATGTTGAGGTACTCATGGGATCATCACGGATGATGTTTCACTCTTATAACTTCAAGCATTCACAGCTGAACAGCCAGTGGTACCTGGGTGTCAGTCAATGTGTGACAATGGGCCCTTCCAGAAACCATTCATTCCCATGCTCTAAACACTCCCCATGGTGTGAGATGAATTGCTCACTGGAACTGCCTTATTCTTCCCATCAAACACAAAGGGAGCCCATGAATCTCTGCTTGTGTATGAGGTGTTCACCTGCCTGAGGCTCGATGAGAGACCTGTGACCCACCAACTGCGTAGCTGTGATCCACTAGTAGGATGAAAAAGGGGAATGATCCCAAGTTGTCTTGGAAGAGTCATTTCAAGGGAGGCACAGAGAAGTATGAAGGCTCTGGAGGCGCTCTGGACTGCCACCTGGTTCTGGTGAGCCTACAAAGAGAATTTAGCCTTAAACCAGTGCAGAAAGAGTTTGCTGGATTGTTCAGGGGAGAGGAGAGTATCTTACAGAGATGACTCAGCTCCCTGATCTCAGAGAAACGGATGCTGAGAGAAGACACATTTGTGGACAACCAGAGTTAGAGACCGGGGGGACACAGGCTAGACCTTGGCACCACCTCGGGACAAGACAAGTAGGAATGCACAGACCATGGATAACTCTGTGAAACAAGGAAATGCTGGCCAAGCACCAGAGCCATGAGGCTCTACAGGATTGACCTCAGAGGAGAATTGAGGAGAGAACCTAGTAGCTGCAAAAAGGAGCTTGGTCAGATTCTGAGTGACATGGCCCAGTGTGGCTGCATTTTGCATCAGGCACTGGGCACAGTCAGGAGTCCTGTCAGGGTCTCTGTCCCCAGAGTGAGAAATCAGCTTTAATTCTCCAGTAGCTTTTGCTAACTCTGAGCCTGAACAATGAGGTTTTCCCAAGTAGAATTATTCTTGACTTTAACCAAAACCCAATTTAGATCCAGGTCAGATAAAAAGTCAAAGCAGCTCAGGAAAGTCAGCAAGGAGTGAGAATTCCTTCTGGAGCCTGTTGGATTACTGTCCATGTCACAACACCAAGCATCATTTGGTGTGGCTTTTGCTTGGGAGAGACCTGGAACTGAGACAGGTGGAGCAGCAGGAGTCACAAATGGAGTGGTGATTTGTGGAAATAATCAACATTTTTCCCACCTTCTTATTCTGTCTCCAGTGTGGCTTCAGCAGGTTGGGAATAAAACCACGTGGCCGCGGGATCGATGTGCTTGGAGGAAGAGCCACAGAAGGAGTGGGGTAGCCTGGCGCTGTGGGGAAGGACCAAAATACCCAGCAGCTGCCAGAGCTGTGTGGGAGCCCGGGCAGGAACAGCCAGGGAGCTGCAGAGCAGGGCTGAGCTCCATTCCCAGAGCTGCGTGGGGAAGGCTGATGGCACCTGCCCACATCCTCTGCGACTGCACATGATGCCACATCTCCCTGAGTTTCAAGACCAGCAAATTCACCCTTCTCTGCTTTTTTTCTTCAGGAGAAAGAATAAAAAAACCCAACCAGGAGACCACAGATTTCCAGGCTAGGCTGTGCTAAGGCAGCACAAGCTGTCAGCAGGCACGTTGGGAGCAGCCGGGAGCAGCCGGGAGGAGCCGGGGTGCCCTCTGCAAGCTGGAGATCTCATTGTCTGTGTGGCAGAGGATGAGAGGGAAGGAATACCAAAAATAGTCTTACAGTTTAAGAAGTAAAACTGTTCCTGTGACCTCTCACACTTGTGCTGGGTTAGCAGTTGGACTCGATGATCTTAGAGGTCTTTTCCAAAGTAGAAATTCTATGATTCTATGATATTCTGATTCTGTGCCAGGGGGTCTGTCTTCCTCCACCAGCCCAGAGAAGGGTCCTCTCCATCTTTCCAGGTGCGATCTTTCCTTCCAGGCACATCTGCCTCGGCTGTCCTCCCCGGCCTTTTACCCTCCTTTGAAATCCTCACCATGGGTGCACTCCAGCAGAATCTGCAGTTGCAAACATCTGGATGGGGCTTTCCCATAAGCCTGCTCTGAGGTCAGGGGATTTCTCTGGGCTCTGATGAATCCCCACTGCCCCTGTGGGATCCCTGAGCATGGCTGGCACAGGAGGGGAGAGGTGAATGCTGGCCAGAGTGGGCAGCTCTGATCCTTCCAGAAGGAAACTACAAGGTCTATGGTGGTCTGGCCTTTAGCTTACAACATTTCAATGCCCGTGCTGGAAAGAATGGCTGTCAGGTGGGGGAAAGACTTTGTACCTGGGGAGGGCTGCCTGCTCAGCAGGCCCCAGGAGAAGCTGGGTTTGCATTTTGGTGTGCTGGGGGGCATGAGGGCCCTTGTGATGATATTGCTGGGTGGGATTTAATGGACTCAGGCTGAATCCTGGAAACATGCAGCAGCATGATAATGAAATGCCAGCTATTCTTTGGTCTGGCTGCATCCCACCTCCAAATGCTTCAAACGCTTTGACCCAACTGTTAACTCAGCAGTGGGGGCTGGTCCATGTGGCTCATCCATCCCCTCCTGTCCAGCTGGGTGCCTGGCAGGGTCTGTGCTGTGGACACTGTGTAGCCCGCTGACCACAGAACATATGCTGCTTGTGGCTGTCCCTGAACAAGTTCCTGGTGCCATCTCTCCATCTCCAAAGGCTCATTACCAGCAGAACTGGAGCACCTCACCTGCAGCATCGCCTTCGGGAGATGCTGAGCCAGGCTACTTCCATGCAGGATGGGAGGCAGCAGAGCCCTCACAGAGCCAGACCCCATCCTGTGGGCTGCTGCTGCTTCTCTCATTCCACTGTCTGTGTTAGACAGTGGCCAAGGGAACACTGAGGCAATTTCTGCTGGTTTGATTTGGGGATTGTGTGATTGGGTTTTTGCCTGATTTCCTCCAAGATGTTGAAGGGTGGGCTGGTCCCAGAATAAAGCAGATTCTGTGTCATCCTAGGGCTGAATGGGTTAATTTTTGTGCTTCCCTCCCCAGCTCGCTGTGGACTCTGGCTGGGACAGAACATCTGTCTGTTGCTATGGCTGCAGTACACTTGAAGGGGATGACTGGATAATTATTGCAAACATCCATCCTGCCTGATGTGCTCCCGGACCCTCCCTGCCCCAGCCAGGGCAGTGGCCACTGCTCAGGCCCAACTTCATTCGAAGGGACCCTACTGAAGGATAGCGCGCCTGGCATCACCTTTTGATTTGCATAATAAATGAGGCTGAGCCTGCAGGGCTCCTGGGAAATCCAACGCAGAGCAGCAGAGATGAAATGGCACAGAGGGCTCCAGCCTTCTTGAGGCTCGTTAGAGCTCGGCTCAGTGCTGACGCCCCGCTTTGGAGCTACCGGGGAGTCATTCTTCCATTGCTGTTAATTTACCACCCACTTCTATCCGAACAGATTGCTCTGGGCTGATCCTGCCATGCCTCCTCCAGGCACAGGATCCCACCTGGCTGCTGCTGAGCAGGACCCCACCAACTCAGCGCAAACCAGGGTGCAGGTCCCTGGGGCTGTCACTCCATCAGCAGCTTGGGAAGTGGCAAAGTCCTGGGTCACAGCATGGACTAAAGGCTTCCCCTGGTTTTCCCCTGCGTAGGCTGCTGCTGCTGGCAATGCTCCCTGCAGTCCTTGCCTGCTCTCCCTGTCTTCACTCCCTGCCTACTCTCCCTACCTGAGCTCCCTGCCTAATCTCCCTGCTTGCACTGTCACTCGGTGACTTGCCCAGCTGTGCCCACTGCTCATCCTGCAGCAGCTGGGCACTGTCCTGTGTTTGTGGCTGCAGTGCTAGCGCTGGATCCCCAGCCACTAGCAGAGCCCGCTGCCAGTCACTGCCAGGTGATCCAGACAGGATCCCTGGCCTCTGGTGAAGCCCATTGACAGTCAGTACCTGGTGATCCACCCGGGATCCCCTGCCTCACTTGCATGTGCTTAACCCCATGGCATGCCTTAACCCCATAATTCCTAGCAATTTATTCAGCTGCTCCTAGGAGTCAGCCTGCCCCAAAACACCCACGTCCCCTTTATTTCTGGAGTTGCTGTTGTTCTTTTCCCTGCTGATATTTAACCCTGACCTGGGTCTTACTCTCAGGGTGTTCAAAAATCCAGATCTGGCCTGTGCCTTGTGGATTGACCCTGTTTCTGCAAGTCCCACCTCGGAATTAACAGAGCAAAAGATAACGCAGAAGTTCCCCTTCTGAGCAGCCACTGCTGTTCTGTTTAACTGGGAACTTCAATGCAGCCATTGTACATTTTTTCTGTTTATCAACACGTGGTGGGTAGGAAGCCCAAGTGGAGCTGGGACCATGACAAGGGCAGATCCACAGCCACTGGCCAGCAAACAGAACCGCAGCTGAGACCCTCCCCCTGGACCCTCTGTTCACTCTGCAGGAATCTAGGTAGGTTATATAGGACAAGGCTGCCTCTTGCTTTGCCCATTATCTATAACATTGACAATAAATAATAATATTTTCATACAGTGCTTTGGATCTGCAGAGCAGCTGGCAAGCACTCAATAGTGTAGAGCATTCCCAGGGGCTCCAGTGGCAGGTAGGGATCTGGCCAGATCATGGGATACTCCACAGGCAATGCTGCCTCTTTAAAGGAGGAAGGAGGATGGCATGGAGATGGAGAGACCTGTGGGCTACTCTCGGGTCCTGTCTGATCCTTATCATCCCAACATTTTTGTGTGTGATTCAACAAACTCCTTTGCTTGCACAACTTGCTTGATTTCATCTCGATGACTCAGGTGCAAATGATGGGCTCACTATTGCAGTGAGAGTTGAGCCCTGTGGCTACAGAACCTCCAAGAGATCCTTACTTTGATTCAGCCTGGAGTACAAAGCCAGGCACTTCCCTCTCAGGCCTTTGGAGAGGGAATGGGGTGAATGAGGGTAGCAAGTGGGTAGGTGTCACATGGGCTCCCAGGCACAGGCAAGGCTGGTATTTGATTGCCACACCTGCAGAAGGTCTGTTAGTGTGTGGGGGGCTCCCGGATCCCCCCTTCTCCCCCAGGAGCTCAAGGAAGATCTGGGATTTTCTGTCCCTGGTTGGGCCCTGGCCCTGGGCACCTGGTCTGGGTGCTTGGAGGGATGTGCTCTGCTTCACAGAGCTGGCTGCAGGGAATTGTGGGCACTCAGCACATCTGCCATAGGGGCGTCCAGCTCCCCTGGGAGGTACCTCACTGCTAGGTGCTTGTGCTTGGAGGTGACTTGCCTGAAAACACACAGGGTATCCAGGAGCTCCAGGGCTGTGGGAGGATCCAGGCAGGATTGCTGTGACAGGCAGAAAGATGGTGCCACTTTCTGCTTGCAGCAGGGTCCTGTATCTGTGGTGGCCTGAGCTTTGGAGAGGCTTCTCCTCTGGCTCCTGGGCTGCAGGGAGTTTAGGGGACAAGCTGTCAGCAGTGCCCACTCCTGTTTGTAATTCTGGGGGAGGGGTAGCAGGGTGCCCTGTCCCGTGGCAGGGTGTAGGGCATTATCTCCTGACAGTGCCCCAGTGTCAGTCCAGCAGTGATATCCATGTCCCTGGCTGAGCCCTTGGAGGAAAAAGGGCTCTCAGGGACACCTTTAGTTTCTGTGCTCCCCAAGACTGCGGGCAAGGAGGAGGTCAAGTGAATCACCGCAAAGCCACAGCTGAAATGCAGAGCTGTGCCTGGCAGTGGGGTGGTGGCTGTGAGGGAAAGGAAGAGGAGGGGGCACAGGGCTCCCCCAAGGACAGCCCTGGCCTGGAGCTGGTGATGGAGACTGGTGTAGGGATGGAGGCTTGCCACCTCCCCTACCTCCTGGGCTTGGCCCCATTTCCAACGTGTCTTGGCACCATATGGCGCTTGCTTTATTTGTTCTGCTGCGACCTGGGAAGGAAGGCAGTGTTTCATTGTCTGGCAGAGGAGCTGGGACGCAGGCACAGGAATATGCCCATGTCCCGTGGGATCACTGCCTAAGCCAGGCGCTCCGCATCTCGTCCGAGCTGCAGGTCGGTGTCCTCATCCTTTGCTCCAGAGGGGTTTCCCCGGAGAGTCGCTGCTGAAGATTTACCCACCCACGTGGCGCTGGAGCTGAACCAGCACCGCGTGTGGTGTGCGGGAGCGTCCCGGTGCGGAGCACGACCGACCCGCCACGGGACGCTGCCTGTAGGAGGAAAACGTGGCAGCGCTGCTCCTGACTCATCAGAGCACAGGCAGCAATCCTGCGACAACGATGCCGGGCTTGCCCAGCACCAAAAAGTGACAGCACGCTCCACCCACCCCGGCTTGCGGGAGCGGGAGCCTTCTCCGCATGCCCGCGGTCTGGAGGAGCTGCTGTCCCGCGTACATCTCCCCGTCCTGTTCCGTGACACCCCAAATCTCATCCTACTCCCTCGCCTGCCGCCCCCGCGCTCCCCTGAGCCCTGCCTTTCATTTCCTTCGACTGCCCAAGGCTCAGCTCACCCCACGGAGCTCTGGGATGGGGAGGAAGGGGAGGAATGAGAGGCAGGGGAGAAAAGCTGCTCAGAGGCTGAGGCCCAGCCCTGCCAGATTTGCATATTTTGTACTGGCTCCAAAACAAGACGTTTCTCCGGGGAAGTGAATGCATCGCCTGCCGTCCCCGAGGGTGCCGTGAGCTGGGACAGCAGCCGCTGTGTAAGGAGGGTTCGCGGTCCCGTCACCCACCGCGGTCCTGCTCCACATGCCGGCACTCCTCTGCTGCCGCAGGAAAAGCTTTTTCCTCGGCGGTTTCAAAATTCACGGGCTTCAATGCTGCTGCCCTGGAACCAGGTCCAGTCCCTCTTGGCTCGCGGGAGTCCCGGAGGCGGCCGGGCTGCAGCCGCCTGCGCAAACCTTCTCCCTTCTATTTTGTCACTAGAATTTCCAGCATGTCCCTCCTCTCGTGTATAATTTAGTCGCATGAGAAGGAGCCGCGCGAGCAGGGGAAGAGGATGGGGAAACTTGCAAAGTCAGCCATGGAGAGGGAATCTATGTCAGGAAGCATCACAAAGAGAGCCGGGGGATTGGCTCCGGTCGCTTCCAGCGGCTGTGTGTGTGCCAGCCCCTCAGGAATCGCCCGGCAGCTCCTTCCCTCCCTGCGTCCCTCTCGCCTTCACTGTGCTGCGGCCGGGCTGGGACAGCCCATCGCCGTTGCCATGGCTGCGGTGTGCGAAGGAGGAGGGGGGGAGGCTCGACCGGGTACCCCCACCGGAGCATCCCGCGCCTTCCTCCCGCGTCCTCCCCGCCGCCCCCATCGGATCCGCTCCGGCCCCGCCACAGCAAAAGCCGCAGCGTGGATTTGACACCCGTGGGATTAGACAGGGCTGTGCCCGCGGGAGGAGGAGGAGTGGAGGAAGAGAGGAGGAGGGAGCAGGGCAGCTCCGGGCT
>WEIV01020548.1:14064-31314 GCA_013390005.1 Calyptomena viridis
CGGGGGGGGGGGGGGGGCGGGGATACCGCGGGGGGGGGGGGGGGGGGATGCCCCGGGGAGACAGGGCGGGAGTCGGGAGCTGTGGATGCGGGAGCAATGCTCAGAGGATGGAGGGCGCGGGGCGGAGTGTCCGGAGGGTGGGAGCCGGGTGGATGCAGGGAGGAGGGATGCGGGGCGCGGGAGGGGTGNAGCTCCCGGCGGTGCCGTGAGTTCGTCGGGACTCAGCAGTGGGAGGCGAAACGGGGGGGCCCTGCCTGAGGACCCTCACCCGAAACCTCACCTCGCGGGTCTGCTGAGCCGGGCGAACAGGGCTGCCCGGGTAGGTGGTCCCCTGGGGAGCGCTGCCAGCTTCGCCAGTGTTCCAGCCAGCCCCGCAGACGGGGACCGTGAGTTGAGGGCACAGGGACAGCCCCCATCCCCGCGAGTTGGCGGGTTGGGCCACCCTGGTGCTGGCGCGAAGCACAGTCCCAGCAAGGGAATGGACCTTGACCTTGCCAGCAGCCTCCAACTTTTTCCTGCAGGAACATGAGTGATGCTGTGTCCCCGTGGGCAGCAATGGCCTCAGCCACCCTACGCCTCCTGCCCACAGCCTGGCTACATCGCGCTCCTTATCCACATCCCAGCTGTCAACGTGAAACAAAGCTGAGTGATGGGGACACGATGGGGGCATTCACCGTTATGCTGTGGGCATTGTGTGTGAGCGCTAGTGTGGCCTGAGGGCTTGTTGCTCATCTCAGGGATATGGGGCTGATCCAAGGGGAGGACTGCTGGAGTGCAGGGGCTGGCGTGGGAATGGCACGAGGGTTCTCACCTGATGTTTCACAGCTGCCCATTGCCACTGGGACTTATTAAGAGCTTGCTTCCCAGCAAAGCTCTTCCCCGGTGCTGTGGGATGTGTCAGCGGCACAAGGGTTAACCCTGCTTTCCCTCTGTGTCGGTGCCTGGTCTGGGATAACCTCGTTAGCGGTGGCAGCGACGCCCCTGGGACAGAGCAGCCCTATAAACTGGAGCTGAGCACTGGGAAATGGGCTGAGCTTTCTCGTTGAGCTCCCCCCGCCATGCACCATCTCATGGCCACTCAGGGTGATTCAGAGAAGCTGGACTGAGCACTTGAAGACAGGATGGGTTTGTCACCACAGGGCCTGACACTGTTTGTGAAGCTGTGCCTGCAAGGGGGAAAATGCCATCAGCCCTGGATAGGACTTCTCGAGGGTGCTGAGAGGGGCAGCCCAGCCTCAGCTCCACAGCTTGGGGTCTCCTCTCTCTCCCCCCCAGGACTCAGCTCTTCCTCATCAACTGCCTGCAGTGCAGGTGAATGCAGGGATCTTGGTACCATTGCTGTGTCAAATATGCCAACCCCAGCCCTGCGTGGAGTCTGGGGATACCCAGTCACCCCCTCCCACTTGGCTGTTCCTTGGATGGGCTGGGAAGATCCCACCCCGCCTTCCCGGGGCTGGCAGCGGCGCGAGTGCCTGGGCATTGTTTCTGCCTGTGCTGTTGTGCCACAGGCCGGTTTCTGGTGGCCACCTCCCCATGCTGCAGGAGAAGATGGGTTCCGTATGCTGGTGCATTCATTCCCTCTGCTGATCGACAGCCTGCGGTCTGGCTGAGCAACCCCAATTGTTCCCAGTGTGCCTGGACAAAGAACTGCCTAGAGAGATGGCAAGGCTTAGGAGCAGAGGACATGCTAGGAATATTTCCACATGCTTGGACACCACCGTTTTTTCCCCCCACCTACTGCAAGAATGGGAGGCAGCAGCTCAGTTTTGCAGGCAGGGTGGGATGCCTTCCCCCTGTCCCAAGCAGGGTGAGTGCAGAATCCTGTCCCAAAGCAAGCTGAGGGCTCATTCCTGGGAGTGTATCCTCAGCTGTGGCACAGTGTTGTGCCAAGTGTTGCACTCACCCAACTGTTCTGGTGAGCCAGGGATAAGCAGCCTCTCCCTGGAGCAAGGGCCATGGGAGCCCCAGGAAGTCCCATTCGGCCCCAGACCCCAGGGACTCAAGTGGCACAGCAGGAAGGTGATGTTGCCCTGGGGCCTCTGTCCCCAGGCAGACAAAGCAATTTGGGAAGCTGCAGTTCACAGATGGTGTTTTTGCTAGGTGCTGTGTTACCCCAAAACCTGGAGTAATTGGGGAGGAGCACTGCATGGGATGAGGAGGGGCAGGACCAGCTCAATCAGCCATGCTGTGTTCTGTGGAATTAACACCACCACGGAGGCAGCGCCTTTCCCTCTCCCCTACACTGGCGTTTAGCCAGGCCAGTCATGGCACACTACAGTCCCTGCCGGGCACTGGGCTGAGCTCTGGCTGTGTTGGGGCCATTACCTGGCATTTCTGCTCCCTGGCTCATCTTGCCTGCCATGGCTCCCTCCCAGCTGTTGGCCAACTCCGAGATTTGTCACCATATTTTGCAAAGTGGAAAGTTGGGACAGTGACACAGACCAAGATGAAAGCCGTCAACATGGAGCAGCTCCTGGCGAGATCTGTGGAAGCCAGGAGGTCCCATGGGAGCTCTGCCAGTTCTCACACGACCTGCTCAAGGTCAGGCAGAGCCAGCAATGAGCCCTGGTTCCTTCCTTCTCCGCCAGCCCATGGGCAGGAGCAGAGTTCATGTCTGCTCTGCTCCCTCTGAGCAGGGGGAGGGTGGCGGGCTCTGCTGTGGCTTTTGTTCTTGGGGTTTGGAGGGCTCCTTTTCACGTGAAGGGAGCAGCATCAGCATTTCCAGTGGGGAGAAGATGCTGCATCCGAAAACATCCTGCTTCCCCTGATCATTAGCATCTGACACGCTTGAGAATCACAACAGCGTTGAATCTGTGCTGGGAAGCGACAGACCCTGGAGCACAACCCCTGTCTGTGCTGCTCTGCCGTGGCTGATGGGAGCTGGCAGGGATGAGTGGGGAAATGGCTGAGAGCACAGGACCCCCACTGCAGCCTGGCTGCTGGGGCCGCTCTACCGTCTCCCCCAAGCTCAGGAGAGACTGCCTGGCAGCCTGAGGTGTGATAAGGTGGCCCCTGAGGCAGCAAAGAATCCCCAGTGCAGTGAGTGGGGCTGCACAAGGCATGCAGGGGCGTGACTGTGTGGGCTTCAGCACGGCCGAGCTGCCCTTGCCCAGCTGCAGCCGGGAGGGCCCACGTGTCCTCACACAGCAGGAGCTGGGCCAGGGATGGGGGTGATGCGGCACAGACGACCACCCCCAGAGGAAATGGGCCGGGAAAGCCCTTGGGGAGGCAAACGGCTGCAGGAGTACGGTTAGCTGCACCCCAGGCTGGTGAGAGGCCCCTGTTTCCCCCGCGCCCGCTGTCCCGCCGAGATTAGCGCTCGGCTGGCTGGGCTTGACGGGCAGGCGGAAGGGGCCACGTGCACGAGCACCGCGGGGCCGCCCGGAAACCCGGGCAAAGCGGGCACCGCGGCAGCTCCTTCCCTCGCTCCTGCTGAGGCTCAGTCCCTGCTCAGCTCTCCCCGTGGCTGCGCCCGCTGCCCAACGCAGGGGTCTGGGCATTTGCCACCACCCCCCTGTGCCGGCGGGGAAGCCGGGGCCGTGCTGTGCCAGAGAGGCATGGCTGCCGTGCTGTTTCCCAGCGCCCCGCTTGCTCCTGGCCGGCCTGTTTGGGAGGGCGACGCAGTTCTCCCTCGTGGCATCACGCTGTGCCACCGGAGCCAGCTGCCCCCTACACCCCTTCCCCACGGAGCTGCCAGCTCGGCTCATGCACAGCCAAGCGCCTGGGATGAAAGGGCGCTGCCGAGTCCCTGGGAGCGCTGGTGGCAGCAGGAAGGTCACGCCGCGCCGCACATGCCGCCGATCAGAGCTGCCCGTGGGGACACCGGAGCAGCATGGAGGTGACCCCTGCACTCGGGGTCAGCGGGCCGCGGCATGCGTCAGCCCCGAGCGGCTTAATCCCAACCGGGCAGGGGGAGGAGCACAGGGGGGGACGGCAGATTCCTGACTCACAACTGAGCCTGGCATCTTCTCCGAAGCGCCGCAGCCCACCTCTTGCTGTAACCGGATAGGATTGAGTGGTGCCGCCCTGGCACCGGGAGGGCGAGGAGAAATAATGGGAACAGGCAGCAGAAAACATAGCGAAAAAAAATCCTTTAGTCTTGAAAGCAGCAGCCCTTTGGACTGCTTCTTCCTGAAATAGCTTTTCCTGCCACCCAAAAGGAGAACATTATTTCAGAGGGAGGTTTTTTTAAATTTTTACAGTAATCATGTGACAAAGCTTGAAATACTTTTGACTGGCTCGATATGTGGGAAAATGAATAAATCCTGTCCCAGTGCTTGCCAGCAGGATTCCCCATTTCCCAAATACATGGCTCAGCCTGTGCCCAATGTCGGTCCCTGTCACTCCCACAGCACCGCAGGAAATGCAATCTAGGGACACGCTGGGTTTGATGCAGCTGAAAACCCGCGGGTGAAGCTGAGAGCTGCAGGGAGCTTTGTGATGCTTCTCTCACAGAAAGAGTCTGTTTGGGACGGGTTTAGCTGGAAGCAGCTGCAGGCTCACAGCAGACTTGCAGGACACCACAGGGCAGTGAATCCCTTCAGGTGGAGTCTGGAGAGTCCCTTACTGGCATCTGCCCTGGTGATGTGGTTTATTCCCTCCACTGCAACTGCTGAGTGTGCCAGGGACATGGAGGTGCCTCGGGACATCTTGGCAGTGGAAGGAGCTACAAGAGGGTCTTCATTCAGCCTTGTGCCATGGGAGGAGGCTTCAGCCAGTTCAGGTTGCTGGACAATTCAACAGTCTGGACACGGGAGGAACCTTGGTGACTATAACATCACCCACTGCCCCAGATCGGATCTGGGCACCCCTCTGCTTCCTGATGAAGAGCTCATCCTCACCCTCAGACAGCTGAAGAGTTGAGCTAATGGTACTTCATGGGGTTTGGACATATGTCCACCGGGGAAACAGGCTGGATCTGACTGTGCAATGTCACACAAGCTGCAGATTAAAGAGCAGCACACCCAAATGAGATTTATCTAGTCACCCCCCAAGATGTCTTCCCCCTGTGCACAGAGGCAGATGTTTGGTTGTTTAAGATTTAAAATCATCTACCACTGAGATACTTTTCTGTAATGATGCACGACTGGGAAGGAGCTAATCAACACATTTCTTAATACAATAGAAAGGAGAGGCTTGAAGTGAGTGACTCACCAAGTTAGACACTCTCCTTGCTTCCCTTGTCCTCTTGGCTAAATTCTTCCAAGTTTGAAAATGATTCTTTGCTCCTGTTATTTTTCTCACAAAATCAAATTCTGATACAAATGGAGCAGGATGGTAATGGGTTTATTTCTTTGCTATTTTAGTACAGCTATCCACATATTTCTGACCACAGTTTCTTACAATAGTATATATAAAAAAGAGATGTATGGACTTGTAGGTGCTTTGAAAAAGCTGAAAATTTGCCAAAGTTTCAGGTTCTGAAGGATTGATGGGTCTTGCTGGGCCATGACACTGCTGCTCACTGCACAGCTTGTCTTCTCTTATCAGGGTGTGAGCGTCAGCTGGGAAAGAGCAGATCTGCAGGCCCATGAGGAGGAATTAAACATCCTGGACAGATGTCGGCTCAGGTCTGTGCAGTTTCAGCTGAAGCTTTCCAGGCTGGTTTTGACCCGTTCCATTTCATGCAGAAAACTGTAGAACTGGGGCAAAGTTAACTCTGCACAAAACAAAAAAGAGGCATCAAATCTTAGATTTCAGGTTACACTTCCACCGTTGGTAAGGCCATTCTGGTGCTACCACGGAGTGACTAATGTTCACCTAAACTGGGCAGGAATAACCACCTTGACTCCCAGCAGCTGGTTCTTTATGCCAGCCAGTCTAGGATCTCCTAACAGCACTCCACACTTGGGAATCATTTACTGTCTGCCTCTGCTGTGCTGCTCTGACTGCTCTGCACTGCTCTGTGGCAGATCTGTGTTTACTGAGGCACAGATGTGAAGATGCCCAGATGTTCCTAAACACTTCCAGAGTGCCTGCAGCAGGGAGAGGCCAGGGCAGGAGTGATGGAGAGGCTGGGGCAGGAGAGGCTGCAGCAATGGAGGGGCTGGGACAGGGAAAGGCCAGGGCAAGACTGGCCACAGCAATGGAGAAACTAAGGCAGGAGTGATAGAGAGGTCAAGGCAGGAGTGGCCACAGTGATGCTCTTGCAGTGATCCACCCCACCCCAGGTTCTGCTCCCAGACTCCATCTTCAGGAGCATCCAGAGCTGCCACGTAGCTTTCCCGTGCTTCCTTCTTGTCCAGAACTGTTAACTCACCAACATACACGTTTTCCAATTGGCTCCCTTTCTTAATCACCAGCTTCAGCTTGGGGGAAGCAAAAACAGGTATTTTAGTTCAGAGACCTGTATCTGAGCACCAGGAGAGGACAGCAGAGCAGGAGTCAGCTGTGAGTTTCAGCCTGCTGCAGAGCACACACATTTTTGATGGGCTTTTCAAGAAGTGTCACTGTAGGAACAGATTCCCTGGGCATTGGGAGGATCTCTGGAAGTCCTTGATCCCATTGCCCCTTCCTCTGCAAGATGGCCTGACCTTTGCTAAATTGAGGTTTTCGAACAGCTTTTCAGAGTGGGCCACATTTCTGTGACACCTCATGTCTTCAAGGGTGAAAAACCAGCAGCGTGCCTGCTCTCTGCTGGCAGAGGCACTCAGAGACTGAGGCAGATAGTCACAGAGCCTGTTCCTATGAGATCCAGCTTCCCTCTCCTTCCCCTCATAGCCAGTGCTTCCCACATGCCTGGCTGGAGCTGCACTACAACCTGAACTCTGATGTGGAAGATTTACCTGTAAGAAGATACTTCCCACTTTTTCCAGCTCACTGCTCCCAGCAGTCCCTATGAATCAGAAAGAAGAGAAGGCAGATAATGTTGGTTAAACAGTGAAATAAAAAGTTATTTAGCTGAGAATTGTTGGTGGGTCTCCCAACCCATTCAGTTTATGTTGTAGATCTATTACCTCCAAACTTCCACTCCATATCTATCAGCTGGTTAATCATCAGTGTCTGACCCACAGCCAGCCGTGTTAGGGTGGGGGAATTCACTTTCCACTGCAAGAGCAAAAGACACACCAGCAATCAATTCAGAGAGGCCTCGTTTGTATCTGAAACCAACAAGAATCAGAACTGAGGCAGAGGATGGCAGAAGCCCAGAGCAGAGAGAGAACTGATGTGTTTGGGAGGGCTTTCAGAGGTGTTTGAATCCTGCTAGAATTTCCATCTGCCTTGTCACTTCTGTAAATGAAACTCACTGGTTTTGTTTTAACACTGGTTCAGTGTAACAGTATCTGTGCAAAAAGCCATGTGTTCATGTAACTGCATGACCTCGGGGCTCAAAGCATGGGAAGCACAAAAACATCACATGAAAGCCACACAGCAGTGCAGGAACTGTGACACTGATGAGGGAGAGGCCATGGCAAACCAGAGGTATCATCAGACAAACTGCTCCTTGTTAGTTCTCTGAGGATCTTCAGTTCAAAATCCTGAGCTGGTTTTGAAGAAAATACCCAGTGCCAACATGTCTCAGGAGTACAGGGGGGCTTTATGAGTTCCTACTCACAGATTGACATTTTGTTAACTTAGAAACAAGCAAAAATATATGAATACCTGTTCTGCAAAATAACTGGCTTTCTCTTCACTGAGGCCTGTGGGAGAGACCATATGAGATTACTATATGTGATAAATATTAATTATCTCTTACTTAGTGAAAGTCAGGTGACCTACCTAGAGCAATAAAATCTGCTCTGACTTGTTCAGAAGACAAATTCCTCTTCAGGGCACCTGAATAAACACAAAGAAGAAAAATCACTTTTACTGAGTCAAACCAATCTTTACTGAGTCAAACAGAGGCATGGACGGGACTCAGCAATGGAAAGCCTCTGTTCCTGGGCTGTGTTTTGAAGCAAGCCACAGCTCCTCAGAGATCGGAAACCCAGTCGTGCCTGCCGGTATCTTTGCAGATGCCCAGTGCTTTAAAAGTCCGGGCTCTGGGAGTGTCTGGGAGAGGGCGAGATCCCATTGCAGGTATCCATGGGAACAGCGGCAGCGGTTGTGTTTTGAAGCTGCTGCTTTCTCTCCTGTAGCCGCTTTGCTTGTTAAAGGAGAACTGTTAAGGCTGGCGGGCTACTAATTTGACATACCTGCTGTGTTTGGGATGATGGGTGTGAACGTGTGCATATAACACTTTCCCCCGCTGCGCCCTTCCCCTTTGTTCTGGGGCACAGGCAGCACAGGGACCTTTACAAGGATTCTGCTCTCTGAAGCCAAGAGCAAGAATCTCATAAATTCAAGGAGACTGCCAGCCCCACGTGGCTTTCCGGCTGTGTAGCACAGAGGCAAAGTTATCTGCTGTGATCCGTTCTGATACTGTCTGTGGCATCCCACAGCTAAGGAAAAGTTACAACGGGATTGAAGCCAGAACACGAGCAGGAACGACAAGACAAGGGCACCAAGGCTAGATCGGGGTGGGAGAAAACATTGATTGCAGATTAAATCCTCATGAGATGGTTGTAGGAAAGGAAATTATTTATTGCTACCCTTGGATAGGAAAAATGGCAGATAGGAAAAGTAGCAGAACGCGTTTAGAACAAATTCAGAAAACAGTTGTGTTAAGCATCAGGGCAGTGAAGAAAGCTATGGGGAACCGAGGGCTGAAGAGTAATTGCAAGGGACTATTAATAACAAGAAGAATCAATGGGATGAACATGCCGTGGAGTGTTTGATGCATTACCATGTCAAACGGCAGCCACAACATCACAATAAAGTGCTGGAGTCTAAGGTATTCCAGGGGAATCCCCCCAAAACCTCTTCCCTGCTGTTTATGAATGAGAAAGTGCTGGACACATTGTTTCTCTAAAACACGACTACAAGGCCAGATGTCTCCTTCACATGGCCCAGAACTGCACCGGTCCCCAGCACTCTCCAAATGGGTGTACACTGTTTTATCTGCCTCCAACACCACTTGTCCTTGGAGGAATTACAGTACTAGGTCACTTGGGTGGAAGTTCCAGCAGAGACTCAGTGCCAACATGAGCCTGCCCTGGTCTGGCAAAAGGTATTTACAGGTACAGCTTAAACCAAGCACTGTCGCAGTGCTGCATTTAATGGGAATTTAAAGGGAATTTAGTTAAGCCTGTGAAGTGTTCGTGCAGGCAGGGTATAAAAATTACAAAGAGTCACCAGACAAGAGGAAGTTTTGATTTTTAAGTGCTAAGTGCTCTATTAGCTACCATTAACACTTATTGTGCAAACCAAGCCCCGCAGTTCTGAGACACACTTCGGCAGCATGCAGGAATGGATGGGACAGTTTGGCCGCAGGGCAGCATATGCAAATGCATCACTTACCGTTGGGTACCAGGAGAATACTTTTGACAATGTTTTTCAGGGGGCCCAAGCTGATTTTATTCATGGTGGCAAAGTCTGAGAGCTGAGTCAGAAACCTTTCTACCTGCTCAAAAGGAAGAGTAGTGACACAGTCTTGTCTCTGATTCTGACCAGAGCTGCACTCATACACCTCCCGAGCTCTGCCTTACCTCCTTGGGCTCTGTCAGAAAGCGGAAAAGCACTTCAGTCAGCGCTGAGAATTGCTGCGAAGAAACAGGACAGTGTCAGAGCCGGGCATCAGCCACTCAGTACCTCATCACCCCAACACCACCACGATGTACCACTCTGATCCAGCTCCATTTGCCCTGTACATTGGTCCCAGAGCTGGACCTCCCGTGCTGGTGAGGCAGCCCTGTCCCCGCCATTCTGTGATGCCTGTAGATGGGATTTGCTCATGGATGTTTTTCAGAGCGTCTCAAAGGGTTTGTGCAGCTGGTAGCTGGCACTGTGCAGGGCTTTTGTGACTTGTGGCTAATAGGAAGCTGCTGTTCTATCTTGTGCAATCCAAAAACTGCGAGTGGGAAAAGTTGTGAACATCTACTCTCATGTTTCACAAACCCTATGGGGTAACCAGACTAACTCGGGAAAGGAAGAGGACTGGTTAAGGATCTAGTTGCTGCCTTCAGCATTCTGAGCATGCAGCTGGCAGGGCTGGAGAAGCTGCCTGCGTGGCAGAGCACCACCAGCACCCTCCTCTGCTGGCACCAGCACCAGCGCTGGGTGTGACCTTCTGGGCATGGCTGGCTGCTGATGCATACCTCATGCATACATCCTGCCCTACCCTCGTCCTCAGCCATGTAATGGAGATGGCACCTGGCTGATATCCTCGTTCCGAGCAAGCTGGGCTAGAAAAGCCTCAGGAATTCCTCAACTTCAGCTCAAGCTGAACCAGCAGTTCAGCCCCAAATACACACACGGTGTGTTGGTGACTTGGAGGCAGACGGTATCAATGGCCGGGAGCACTGGCTTGGAGCAGGAAGTGTGGAGTGGGAATCTGGGGTTGGAATCACAACCGGAACGCTGTGTGGTCCCACCAGAATTGACAGGACCTCGATGCCCACCGGGCACGACCTGAGCCCTCCACCAGGAACTCCACCAGTGCTCCTGCCCCTGGCAAGCGGGAGGAGTTAGATGGTCTCTAAGGTCCTTTCCAGCCCAAACCACGCTGGGACTCTCATGATTCTATGAACATCCTCCGAACAGCTCCGGCGTGCGCAGGGTCCGCCCGGCTGGGTCGGGGCTGTACTGCCGGGCACGGGGCCACGATGCCCGCCCCGCCTCGGGCACCGCGACACGCGGCTCCTCCCGGAGAGGCCGAAGCCCAGCAGCGACCCGGNGCACTTTCCGCACCGCCGCTGCCCCAGACCCGGGCGGAGGGCACCCGGTGGAGCCCGGGCCGGGCCATGGAGCACCCCGGGATGGTCCCTTGGCCTCTGCAGCCGCAGCCCGAGTGCCCGCAGTGCGGCGTGGGGTCGGTGGCCATAGCGAGGATGGCGGGTGGCCAGCGGGCTGGAGGTCTGGGTGGCCGCTGGGTAGCGTACGAATTTTACAAAACCCCCGTAAAAATTGTTTAAAACCCACAGTTTATAGGCTGAGTTTTTTAATTTTTCTCCCTTGAAAATTCCACTTGGGAACTGAAAGTTGGATGTGCTTTTTCCTCTCCAGCTGCTGCTCCCAGCACTGCCCACTGTTCACCCTGGCACGGGCTCAGGGTGCTGGGTGACCGGAGGTCCAACATCCTTAGGCTCCATGGAATGGACAGGTGTTGGGTAAGGAAGCAGTTGCTCTGGAATGAGCCAGCACATGGGCAGAGAGTGCCCAGGTGTCTATGGGGTCAGGGTTCCACAGGGAGATTTTAACCTGATTCTCACCATAACCCCTATGCAGGAGGTCTCCTTGACTCAGAGACGAGTGGGAAGGCAGGAGAGTTGGAAAATGGCCTTCTCACCCCTTGTTGCATGAGGCCTCGTTTCTGTGCTGGGGAGGAAGACTTTATTCCAAGAATATGGAAACTGGGTGTATTTCCGCAGAGGACAATGGAACTAATCCCATCCTGAAACACTTCCTTGCCTTTAGTTGGTGTTTCACAGCTTTCCTTGAGCAGGAGCTCCCCAGGATTCTTCTGTCAGTGTGAAAGTGTCTGATCCATTTTATCAGGGAAGGTGTTCCCTGACTGGGGCAGAGGACAGTGTATAAAAGCCTTTGTGGAAGGTAAAACTGTGGCAGCCCACAAGGCTGGTTTATTATTGACTCTTGCAATTGCAAATGAGAGTATAGGAAATTTTATAGTCCTTTCGTTGTGAGACTATCCCAGCAGTGTTTTATAAACAAAGAGATAAGCAGCTAAGGACCATTAATGATGAGGAGTTAAGAGATATTTACTAGTGGTCTGGATGGAAATAGCATCCAGCTTCCTTTTCTTCCCCCTCTACCTCACAGCTCAGCCGGGAGTTTCTGTTTCATAGACCTAGGGTGGGACTGTACACGTCGATTTTTGAGGTGAAAAAGTTGCATGTGGAAGTGCTTGCAGGATTTGAGCCTAAATATTTAGGGCACCTTAAGACAAGGTGCAGATTTTTCATGTTGGAACAATTTATCTGTCTCTGTGGTGAACTGGAACCGCCCAAGTCAGCATGTTTAAACCATTCTTATCTCTAAAAATGAGTTAATTTGAACTAAACTCCTTCAGATGGATGGAAGGGGTAGCACAAGACACAAGTACGCATGAGCACGAAATTCCTCTCTGGCTTTAAAATTTTCCTGAGTGCAAATTAATAATTGCAGTTAATTATTACACATTTTCATAACCACTAGAATTTTTTCCCCTGTACTATGTGGCCGAAATCCTTAGACCAGGCAAGAGACAGTTTTGTGCCTGGTTTGCAGCTGGAGTAAGCAGTGCAGGAGCAGCTTATGATGGATCCTTACTTCCCTGTCTTCCCAAGGTGATGCTTTAGGAGCTAATTAAGAACAGTCTAGGTGCACGCATGTGTGCGTGTGCGAGCACGCCAGAGGTTCGGCAGGATGGTGACGCCAACGCTGTTAAGTAATTTCTCAGGCAGCAAACCAAATTCTTGAGGAAGGTTGAGTGACAGGATCCAAGAAGAGTCTCAGCTGAGGTACGTGATCATAACATCCTGTTCAAACAATCACCAGGAAATTCGGTGGTCCCTCCTTCTGGGATATGAGCTGACTGCACTGTGGCATTTGAGTGCCACGAACTTACAGAACTTGCAGAACTTACTGAATTCTCAAATCAAGAAACCAAGAAGGAATAAAAGAGAAGGTTGCAAGGTGATGGCCATAATTATGGGGGTGCCAGGTGGGGGGGATGGTGCCCAGTGTTCTGGGCAGAGCCCCAGGGCTGCCATGGGGGTGCAAGCAGCCATCAGCCCATTGGTACTCCTGCCAAGCCATTCTCATGCAGAACAGTGTCGCTGATGGACTCATCAGAGCTGAGGACAGGCCAAGGACAGTTTGGAGTTGCAGGTATGTGCCCTTGTTCACTTTAAATGCCAGAATAAAAGCAGCAGCATAAAGCGATGGACACACGTACAGACACACACAGAAATAGGGTCTGCAAATGGTGCTCTCCAAACCGAGTAGAAGATGCATGTACCATGCTTAAAGATGCATATTCCAGCTTCATGTCATGTGTCAAACATGGAAAACTTCCTCAGTACCTGGAGAGCGTTAGCTGAGGAAGAGTCCTTATTATATATTCCCAAGAGATCAAATCCTTTGGTATCCTCATCCTGCTCTTGGATGCCACTCTCTATGCCAAGCTCTCTGAGACCTTTGCAATTGCTCCCAGGTCAGCCTGGCAGCTGAGGTGGGGAGCACTGCTTGCACTTGCCAGCCTTAGAAAAGCCTGGGAGTAAAACTCAGAGGCCGTTCACCACTGCTCTGAGCCCACCCACTGTTCTGGGTGTTCTGCCCATCCACACTCTCTGCTTTGGGCTAGAAGCACTCACAGAACACTTCTCTGACTCATCCCAGCTGCCCAGCTGAAACTTTGGAGAAGCTAGTTCTGTACTCATGGGATAAATGAGATCTCTGAGACCAGGATTTCAATTTCTCCTGCAGTCTGATGCCCATTCCTCTCTCCCATCACACTCCTCACCCTTTGCTCCCAGGCAGGCACTGCTGCAGGACTAACTGCCTGCCAGCCTTGCGTGCAAAGGTGTAGCGGAGCTGGAAGCTCCACTGCTGGGCTCTGGCACTCTCCTGGCCTTGCAACTGCAAGCAAAACCCTCCCTCCCTCCTCTGGCTCCCCTGCCCCTGAGCCGGGACCATAATCCCTGACCTGGTCAGGCAAGAGCAACTCCAAACCTGGCATGGAGGGAGGGGGCTCTGCTGGCAGCCACCCCCCAGGGAACAGCGTTCCTCTCAATAAAAATATGTGTGCTTAGGAGGGTGGTTTGGGGAGGCCTCGGCACTTCAGATTAGGCTGTAGCAGGCGTATCCTGTTTTCTAGGAAAAAGAGGATTTTGTGGCCAGCTTTGTTAGAGAGGCATTGAAGATTTTTCTTTGTGTCCTTTAGCATTTGAAGTTTACAGGCGGGTAGCTGCAGACTTTCTAGATGTTCTGGTTACACGGATGACACTTATTTTTAAACTTATTTTTATTAGAGGTTTGTATCATGTGGGCCTGGCCAGCCCACAGGAAGGGCTAGAAACTTCTTGTAGGAGGGATAACACTTCCTATCTCCATGTAAACAGCAATTCCCCCCAGATGTGAAAAGCAAACCAGCTGTAAGGAAGGCTGGGGCTATATTCCCACATATGGCAGCAGAATGAGACTCTCCCTCAGCAGGGACAAACCTCGCTTCTAGCAGTCAGAGCCCTGCGGGGTGGCACAGCTCTCCCTGGGCTCAGGAGAGGTGCTGGTATAGGAGAGCGTCTCTGGGGAGCTGTGGTGAGGAGTGGATGCTCTCTGGGATCACTGGTGAAGCAGCGCTGCTGGAGCTGGTGGAAAGGCAGGCAGCCAGCACAGGGCTGTGGCAAGGCTTCAGGCCATGGATATACTCATGGAAGAGGAGGACCCATCCTGTGGGACATGCTCCAGTAGGATCTTGCACTGGAGAATGCTGGGCAGTGAAGATGATGTTACTGCAGGCTGGGAAAGAGCTGCTGAGCTGTTCATGCACCGACATGGGAACCCCAAAGCCTGAACCCAGCAGGAGCATCACCACTGACTTCAGCAAAAGGAGAAGTTCCTCCTGCTCCCAGCCCCAGCTCGCAACTGTCTGAGGTGATTTAATGGTGCTGGTGCTCCTCCCTACCTGTGAGAAGAATAAACAAGAACTCAGCCATTATTGGGACCTAGGAACCTGGGACTCACAGATCTGGAGGTGACATGGTTGCACTGCTGGCAGCTGTAGGTAATGACACATATTTGCTCAATCACTTTATTTGTAGAGGATCTCCAGGCACACTGCTGTCACACTTGGAGCAGGTTCCAACTCAAAGCCTTGGGTGAAAAGCAAGAGATGGGAAGTGGTGGGAGCCAGAGCAGACCTGTGGGCAGGGAGTGATGTTGGTTTGCCTGACCAAGACAACTTGAAGAAACTTGAAGTGGGAGAACTGGGTGGACAGATAGGAGCTGGTACCATAACCCAGTTACACATCAGAGAAGGCAACAGCTGAGCAGCCTTTGTTGAGGAGGAGGCTTCAGGGTTGGGAATGAAGAGTTATGTGTGGAAGGGTCTCTGGTAAACATGTGAGAGATGAGGAGTCACTTCTGATGTGAATGGATGTTGCCAGTCCCGACTGTGTGATAATGACAAGGAATGGCTTTTTCAGCTGGTCGGTCACTGGCTCCATAGATCTGAGATGCCAGTTGAAGGAGCCTGGCCAGACAGGGGAATGGCTTTTGCTGGAAGGATTTCTTGTGGAAGCTGGGCAGCTCAGCCTTGCTGCCAGTGAGAGTTCCTCCATCACACAGATGGATGTGATTTGCAAAGGACATGCCACCTATGCCCAGAGGTGCAGAGGGACTCCCCACCTCTCCCTCTCTGCTCACATGTGCCCTGGCCATTCTGCCTGGCTCCTTGCAGATGCTCTAGTGATGGAGCAGAGGGGCTTTGCCCCTACAGCCATGGTCCATTGCTGGGCAATGCTAGAGAGTGACAGGGCTGGCAGGGAGCTGCTCTGGGAACCACCTGGCAGAGGCTGCAGCTGCCAGCCCTGACTCAGCAGGAGATGCTGAGACCTTGGTGCAGGATACCAGGAATGTCTGACAGGAGCCTTGATATAAAGTCCTCTACAGAGGTACCTTGTTTCCAAGGAAATCACATACAAACTCTCTTGATTGTTAAGAAATAAACTCACAGCATCTCTCTGTGGTGTGTGTAGCAGAGACAGGGAAAGGATCAGGGTTTGGCTCATCATCTGCCAGATCTGTTTTGTCTGGTGCCAGACCTTTCCCACAAGCAGTTTGCACAGCCGTCTTCTCCTGAATTAAATGATAACTGAGGGGCAGAGAGGGAAAGAGGGCGTTTCGGCCGGCGGGAGATTGATGGCAGGTCAGTGAGGCCAACAGCAGCAGGAAGGTTCCCGTAGAAAGGGAGAGGAGCCCTTGGATGCTGGAAGGGCTGATTCCACACTCACAGTGCCCTGGAAACTCTAATGAGCAGAACCTGCAAAAGCATTTCCCTTTCCCAAACCTGGAAAAACAAACGGGAGTAAAATCTGTTTGCTTGTTTTAATCTCCTTGCCGAGCTGCAAGTTGGCTTTAGGTTCGTGGTGGTACAAGTTTGTTTGAATGGTGATGTCCAGTGTCCCCAAGAGCTCATCCAGAGTGGATTTCTCAGGTCCTCCTGTTCAGGTCCTTGCAGAAATTTTTTTGCAGAACTTTTTTTGCTTTTGCT
Organism: Calyptomena viridis; assembly: GCA_013390005.1. NCBI lineage: Eukaryota > Metazoa > Chordata > Aves > Passeriformes > Eurylaimidae > Calyptomena > Calyptomena viridis. The sequence goes on from WEIV01020548.1 coordinate 30,314, forward strand.
GCCAAATTTTTTATGCTTGTGTTCTGCAGAGATGGAAAGGTGAGTTGGGGGAACCTGTTGTACAGGCCTGGGTCTGGCCCACGTGCTTCCTGCAGATTTCAGACACTTTGGCTGACTAAGTTTTCCTCTTGACCTTGAAAGCTCATTTCTATCACAACAGGATAATCATATTCCTTTCCTTACTGTTACACACTTTGCTGCTGGATCTAGAAGTAATAACAAGTGAGCAGAGAAGATTATACCCCACGTGGACTTCGGATGCTTTGTCTGGGGCAGGAGAGGCGCGGGCTGTGTCCCTGGCCCCGGCGCAGCCCTGCAAGTGTCTCTCCTCTGGACGGGAAAGGCAAAGAACAAACAAAAACTGAGTGTAAAACTTGTACGGCTTTGCCTGCTCACGGTGGGCTGTGTGGGGTTGTGCTGCACGGGGCTGTGCGGGGCATGGCGCTGCTGGAAACCGGTGAGCAGAGGGGTGGCTCGGCGGGCGAGGGCTCTGCCCGGCCGCCGGGGTGTCCCTTTTCCCCTGGGGGGTCTCCTCTGCGTCGGGGGCTGAGCTTCGGGGGGTTCTGAGGGCCGAGCCCCGGAAGAATGCTGAGGGCTGGGGTGATGCTGGACAGTGGGGGCCAAACCGGGACGCCGGCAGGTACCAGGATATGGGGAGTCCCGTGAGTGTGTGAGATATCAGAAGGGTGTGGAGCTCCGGGAGAGGGATGCTGAGCCCCGGGGAGGGTATGCGGGGAACAGAGCGAGAGGGATGTGGGGCACTGGGCGATGAGGAGTCCCGGGCAACGCGAGGCAGTGGAGGAGGCACACCGGGCGCCAAGAGTGCGGAGCCGCGGGGGAAGGATGCGACGCCCCGGGGGATGCGGCCCCTGGTGGAGTGCGGGACACCGGAGGGCTGCGTGTCCGGGGGGCGCGGGGGGCCGGGCAGATGAGGTGGCGGTGCGGGCCCCGCGTTCCCCTCCCCCGCCGTGGGGCGGTGAAGGAGGAGGAGGAGGAGGAGG
>WEIV01020548.1:31562-50792 GCA_013390005.1 Calyptomena viridis
GGGGCAGGATTCCCCGGCTCTCCGGCCCCGGGCAGCGCCGCCTCCAGGCCAGGGGCACCGGAGACAGCTGTCGGGGGTACCGGGAGGCGGTGCCACTCTTGCCAGGGCCGAACACCTTTGTTTTCGGTTCTCGGTCGGGGATCTGACAGCGCATCTTCCTTCTCTGTTGGCAGGAAAAGCAGCTCCCGGCGGCGCCTCAGGCGCGAAGCCTCCCCGGGGCCGGACCAGAGGGACTGGGCGGCCGGGGCAGGTACCGACTGGAGGGCTCTGCTGGCATCCTCCTTCTGCCTGGGGAGGAGCCCCCGGGGGCAGAACATCGGAGAAGGAGGAATGAGCTTTCGGAGTGGCCCCAACGTGGGGCACAAGCTGGGATTGGGGAGCGGCGTGGGGACCCCTGGCCAAGTGATGATCCTGGGGCGAGCAGGGATCCTACACCGACCTCCCTCGGAACGGGACAGAGAAAGGAGGGGGCGGCTGGAACACGCTGCCCTGAGCAGGATTCGCCTTTCCTGACTCAGTTTCCAGTTTCCTAATTTTTAATAAACTGTGGGGGAGTGAGCCTGAGTATCTCAGTCCCCGCACTGGGGCTGCGCGGGACCGAGCGCGGGGGTGATGGGGACAACGAGGTGTCGTTGTCATCGCTTTACGTCCTCTTGTGCAGGGGGAAGATGAAGCAGTGACCGCTCCGGACAGAGGACCTGCCACGGCTGAGCAATACCCACCTGCGCGCCGGAGCCCCTACAGTCCCCAAAGTTGCCAGCCCTTCCCGCAGTCCCCAGCCCGAAGTCCCCAGTCCTGCCCTCAGGCAGCCCCTGCCCCACGCCGCGGGGCCTGGGAGGACGGCGGCGCCCGGCCCGGCGGAATCCCACCGGAATGAGCATGGTAAAGAGCCCGGAGCGGCTGGAGCAGCAGTTGGTAGGGATGGTGGCTGTCCGGGAGACGTCTCCAGCCTGGTCTGCACTGGGAGAGGAGGGGCCGGTTTGTGTTTTGTTTCTTTTCTTTAGCCGAGCTTTGCTGAGAGGCAGCGGGGAGAGCCGGGGTGGGCGCCGAGGGCTGCGGGGGGAGCGGAGCGGGGCAGGAGGAAACCGGGGGAAATGGAGGGAAGTGCCGGAGCGGGAGAGCAGAGGGGCCAGGCACAGGAAGCGGGCAGGGGGAGCCTGCCCTTCGCCCCTTGCCCTTCCCAACGAGCACATCTGCGAAATGGGCGCCTTTCTTACGGGAACTGCCAACCCAGCAACTCCTTTCTTCCCAGGATTAGAGGGAAATGCTCGGTTTGGGGAGACTTAAAGGCCATTAGTGTGCGCCACAGCCCAGAGCCAGCTCGGCCATTAGGGTCCTTTATTTCTTTTTGTTATTCAAACAGGGCTTGGGCGATGGCTCCATCCCAGCCATCGGTAAAGCTTCCCTCCAGCCTTTTGATATGCATGCCCCTGTCTGGAGGCAAAGTCCGCAACCTCCCCACCTCCTGGGGACACGCACCTGATAACAGGGCAGCCTGTTTTCCCAGCAAGGAAAACTGAAACCAGCCCGGGCCAGGCTGGGGGAGCAGCCCCGGGAGCAGGGGCAGGGGTCCAGTCCAGAGCACAGCCCGGCCAGGTGAGCCCTGCTCTCCCTGCCCACCCTGCCCTCTTTGTCAGGTGAGTCCAGCCTCCCTGCCCGCTCTGCCTGCTCCACCCACTCCAGGGTGGCCGGCAAGCATGGCCAGACAACGACCAGAATTCTCTCTAAGCAGTTAATACTGTGGCATGGTCTTTAACCAGTTTGGCAAATCTTAAAGAAACTGGTATTGCAAAACGAGGGCGGGCTCCAGAGTCAGCGAGTTCATTGTCTCCTCGGTGGGATTTGGCTGCAGGACACGTCCTGGTCACCAGGCAGTGCTGGGGCTGCCGCTGGCGCCAGGCTCTCAGGGAGCTTTCGGCAACGGAGCTGGAATTCTGCAATATTTTCCTCCTCATGGGTTCCCGTCTGGAGCGCATGGCTGTGGAGCACCCAGCGTGTTTGCAGGGCGCTGGGCAATGCAAATACTGCAGAGCTGGTCTCCTCCTCCCGTGAGACAGCACATGTGAGGGCAGTGCTCTGTTTCTTATTATTTTTGTAATGCCCTGAGTGCACATGTTGGTGTGTTTCTGCGAGGAAAGGCGAGGACAAAGAGCTGAGTTTCCTTCTGAGCAAGAGGGGGTGAGCTCACAAAGACAAGGCGCCTGTGGGGGCTGTAGGGTGGTCAGTGGGCAGCAGAATGGGCTTGGGTGTGCAGCTTCAGTGCTTGGTGCAAAAAGCAGCAGGAGGAGGAGAAGGGATAGGAATTGCAATCCTGCTGCCTAGGTGTGGTATTTTGGGAAAGCGAAAGCAGATTGAGCTGTGGTGTACTGTTCCCTTTCCCTTCAAAGGATGGTGATGGGATGTCCTCAAGTGATCTTGAGCGATACAGCTGGAGAAGGGCACAGAGCAAGCAGTGAGCTGACGTGCCTGTGCTCATGGCAGAGTCTGCAGCCGAGTGCTATGGACCTGCAGAGCTGTGGCCTCTGGGTCTCCACTCTGCCAAGGGACAGTTTCTTCCAAAGAAAGTTTTCCCCACTTCATAACTAAAACTAAGAGGATGTGGGAGCTCACTGAGCATGTGGTAAAGATGAGCTTGGCATGTCAGGTGCTCAGTTCTGGTTGTGTCCCATTCCAATGTAGACCTGGCCACTGTGTCACCCTTCCCCTCTGCCCCCCTGGCATGAGGCTGGCAGCACACCCTCACTGGTGGCCTTCTGTGAGTGCTGGCCATGCTGAGCATGAGGCAGCCCTGGAGCTGAGAAAGGAAAAGACATTTTGATGTGTAGGTTTGAACTTCCTGCACTCAGGCTTCTGACACAGGACTGAATACAGGGATCCTCTGAGCATCATGGCAAGGTTTTTTCCATGTACAGATGTTTGGCAGGGCTGGGAGGTGGCCTTGCCTGCTCCTGTCCTCCCTGAATCTTACTTGCCTCATGCTGCCTCATTTCCGTCCCCTCTGGGTCACCTTCATGCTGGGAGAGCAGCATGTCCTCTCACGCCTCCCTGTAGGGGTTCTCAAGGGAAATTCACAGTTTTTTTGTGAAATTGTTGGTTTTGGTGGCAGCATCATTGCCAGCTGTGGCTGCTGCCACTGTGCAGCATCGTGGGTTGGGAAGGAGAGCGGACCAGGAGGAGCTGACCCGGCTGTGCTGTGCTGGGCCAGGTTGCTGCATCTGGGACCATGTGGGATTATCCGTCTGGGCCAGGGGCAGGCAGCGAGTCTGGGCAGCTCCCAAGAATTGTTTTCTGGGTCTGGGAGCAGATGTGCTGCAGCAGTGGGATTTCTGCACACAGCTGTGGGGAGGTTATGCAGCTTCAGATCCCTTCTGGTGCCGTTTCTCACCTTCTGTCTTTGTTGAGGGGGGAGGCACAATGGACTGGGGTCTCTGCCTGTGGAGGTGGGTGCTGGACGCCTGTTTTCCTTCATAATTGGGTGCTACCAGGATTTTTAACTCTGCCCTCAGCATCTGAAACATCAAATCCTAACTGGTCTTTGTTTACCAGAGGTGCTGACAGATGATTTCAAAGCAGAAGTCTCAATTGTTAGGGCAGCGTTTGGAGGCAATGTGGAGCAGGAATGATGCAAAAGGGGCAGTGGGCCAGAGCTGGGGTCTCTGAGGCTGGGGGTGTTGCTTTGGCTTCCTAGCAGGGCTGTAGGTGGGCAAAGCCCTGTGCACTCCTCAGTTCTTGAGTTACATGCTCCTGAAATGACTGTGCTGGTGAAGGGGCAAGTTGCAGCACAGACCCATATCCCAGCAATGAGGCAGCATCGTTCATGGTGTCTGGGAGCCTCTGGGAGAGCCGGGAGCTTCCACTTCCAAAAGCAGGATCCAGGGACAGCACCCAAGGGAGAACAGAGGCATCTGAGCGCAGGCAAGGGGAATGAGCCCCAGCTCTGGAAGGGGTTGTCAGACCAGGGGGTGTTGTGGCATGAGTGCTGTGGCACAGCCCCCTGCCCTGCCCCTTCACCCTGGGGCAGGGGAGCTGAGGCCGGGAACAGGGGCAGGAGGAGTGTTCTCCCTTAGGGGGTGTTTAACTCACTGCTGGCTCCAGGACTTTGTCCCCCATGGCGGATGGGCTGCCTGCCTGTCCTGCTGCTACAGGAAGAGCCCACCCACGGCTGGGCGTGCAGGGCAGTCGATCATAGGGAGGCTGGTGCCCCGGGGGTGGGCCGTCACACAGGGTGGGCTGTCCCATGGTTTCTGCAGGGTGGCAGGGAAGTGCAAGCTCCCCTCCAGACAGGGTCCATCAGAGTGAGTTGGTGCTGGGCAGCACTGAGCCCAGGAATGCTCCTCAGTGTACAGGTGGTGGGGAAAAGCCTGGTGTTCCCTAAGGACAAGTAGGTTGAGTCTGGGGCCTCCATTAGCTGGAGCTGGTTGATCTTTAGGACCACCACGTTTGTGGGGAGGTTTTGTCCCAAGCGCCTTTTAGCTCCCGGGACTCATCCAGATGCATCTCCAGTCAGACCCCTCTGCTAAGGGCATGAAGTTGTGGTTGGCTCTAGGAGTTCACACTGTGCATTGCCCTCCCTGGGGCTTCATGCATGGCTGAATTCCTTTCTGCTTTGGCTTCCACAGGCAACCATGAAACAGGACAAGAGCCATGGGCAGGATGAGGCGGACAGCAGGAAAAAGCTGATTCTCATCAATGGGGACTGCACCAGTCCTGCTACACCTGGTGTTGTACTGGAGGCGAATGGGAAGCCCAGCACTCCAGGTGAGGCTCACCATGCCATGCTCAAAATGCACCTGGGATGTGCAAAGATGCACAAGGTTGGGGATCTCCCAGCTGCTGTCCCAAGGTTTTGTGGGAGCTGCAGCACTGCAGCTGTGACCAGGGTCCCTCTGTGACTCCTGTTTGGTTTCTGCAATCTGGTAGCACATCCAGGCCATGATGTAGTTGTGGAAATGGGTGCCACGCTGGGGTGCTGGCTCTGCCCCTTGATGGTTTAATGTGCTGGAGCAAGGGAAGCGGGGGAGCCCCACTAACCTGAGGGGTGCCTGAGGGGATCACTGCTCCATCACTGCTCCTGGGATGCTCCAGTCTGGGGTTCCTGAATGCCATCTCTTGTATTCACATGGTCCTGCTTTACATGACCTGGTAACAAGCCCTGAATAGCTGGCGTATGGCTTCCTTGTGCCTCTGAACTTCCAGGAACAAAGAAATAGATAAGAATGTCCCCACACTTCTGCCAAACCTCTCAGTTTTGGTGGACAGGTGTGTGATCTGGGGCTGCAGTGCTGTGATGGGGAGCCCTGGGGACCACTGCCCGTCTCTTCTCCCAGTCACATTTCTCCAAGATGAGGTTTGGGTCTCTCAATGGTGATGTGCTCTTTGGAGCAGTGGGAGGCTTGGGTGTGTGAGGGCATGGCCAGGAGGGCTCACAGAACCTGAGGCTGCTCTGCCTTGTCCCTGCACAGATCCCAGGGACCTGGGGCTATTGCCTCTGAAGAACAACAAGGACAGCAATGGAGACCTTTCCAAGGAGGACCTGGCCTGGCCACTTGATCTGGCAGGGGTGCAGAAGGTAAGAGATCACCTAGGCTGCTCTTCAGGGCTGTATGTGGAGGTATCTGGTACCGGGATCCTCATCTCTTTCCCTCTGGGCTGCTCTTGTGCTCAGTGACAGGGGAACAGTTCAGCAGTGGATGCAATACTCATTAACTAGTGTAATATTTTAACTTTTAAATTCCTGAGCTACATGAGATTACAGCAGTAGGAAGGGGTGATGTGATGCCTACTGTGTGTTGCAGCAGCCTAATAATTGTTATGCTGGTATTTTCCTTAAAATCTTGGCTGTATTGATGGACTGAAGCATCACATGCCTCCTGCTCTTGGGGTGGGCTGCTTTTAGCTGCCTTGGGTCTGCACACAGTTTCACCCACCCTCTTTTGTTGACTAGGTTGTTAAACCTCCAGGGTTTTGGAAGCATTTTTGCTTTCTTGCTTTATTGTTTTGAGTTAGAAATAAAACCCAAGGTTGGAGATCTGCCTGAGACAAGCTTCCAAAAAAAAAAGAGCCATAAATCCAGTGGATAAAAATTCATCTTTCCCACTATGTTTCATTCAGAGGCTCTTCACTGCAAAGTCTCATTCAGTTTTGAACCTCGCTTATGCCAGATGTAGGAAATGTGACCGCTGGGGAAGGGCTGCCCTGGGTGGTGCTGCAGGACAGGCTGTGGGAGGAAGCACCCCCAGGTGTGTGAGTGGGTCCATGCCTGGGATGGGTGCTCTGATGGGCCCCACAGCTCTCCTGGTGTCCAATGCTCCCAGCTCTGGCTCCAGCTGCTCTTGGTCATGCCAGGCACAGTGTGCAGTGTGCTGCAGCGACGGGTGCTCAGGAGTCCTGCAGAGATGTTGTGGAGCTCACCGTGTCCCAAAGGGGCTCAGCATGAAGTGTCTCCAGCACCCATCTGCCTCCTCTTGCCTTTCCCAGGGCACTGCCCATGGTGTTCAGCCCTTTGAAGCACAGCCTGCCTGTGTCCCTGCTTGGGGAGGGCATCCATGCCATGGCACCTCTCTGTTCTGGTGGCAGGTGTAGCCCCAGGGCAGTGCTGGGTGGGAGAGCAACCTCAGGCAGAGGCCCACCATCCACCTCATCTTCCAGGCAGGGCAGGCCCGGCACGAGATGAGGAGCAAGGATCGGAGCAGTGTGGAGACTCTTAGGGACCTGCGAACTCCCATGCGGGTGAGGGTGTGTGCAGGGTCGGGGCTTCCTGGGGCTTCCCTGGGGCTCCAGAGACCTGTACTCCTGCTGTGCCGTGGCCAGGTGGCTTTGGACATGGTACAGCCTCTCTGTGCCTCAGTTTCCCCTGTGAAGGTGGGGTGTGTGTGTGCTGTTTCTTGACCCTGCTACGAATTGGGTGCATTGACCACCCTGGAGTGGATTTGGGAGAGGGAAAGGGGAGAGAGCAGTGGTGTACTCTTTGCTCTGGGTCTAACAAGTAAAAGCAGAGCAGTTCTCCTGCAGAGGCCCCCATCTAGGGCCCTCCTCTCTGTTTATGACTGCAGCAGTGCCCCTACTCCCTGCTCTGCCTCTCTGATCTCAGCTTTGGGGCTGAGGGATGATGTGGGGCAGGTCTTTGCTGCCCCTTGCCCCTTTTCCTGCCACACTCGCACTCCTTTCCCTCTGCCATGCAGAGCTCCAGGCGTCGCTCAGCTGTGTCCACTCCAGTAACCATCGACCTTACGGAGGAGGACTCCCAGGACTCATCCCGGAGCAGCAGCACACTCTCTGGAAGCAGCTCCCAGGAGGGGCAGAATGGAACTGCTGAACTGGGGGCCGACGAGTCAGAGAACAGAGATGTGGGAATGTCACTGGAATATCAGGTACAGAGGGACTGAACTCTGCTCCTGCACCCAGGGTGGTGAAGGGGGAGGATGAACCTCCCTGGTTTGTCTCAAGCCTATAGGCAAGGGAAATATCTGGAAACCCCACTGCTGCTTCTCTGCCTCCCTGCCTGCCCTTCCCTGTGTGCCTGGGGTGTGATGGTGCTGGGCTGTCTCCATCAGTCAGGTTCTGGGGGCACCTTCCTGCTGACGGGCGCTTTGGGGACCAGCCCCATCAAGCTGCCACTGGTGCCACATATGGGCCTCCCGAGACATGCATGCATGGCATGTGCTGTACCTCGCTGAGACAGGCAGTTGCATGTGCAGAAAACATTTCTGTTGGGGATGCTGGAGAAAACTGAAGCTGCTGGGGCTGCAGAGCGGGATTCAGTGCCTGCAGGCCACAGGGCAGGGCCCCAGACTTGCAGGAATTGGGCAATTGCAACTTACTGCATAATTAGGTGCCTAATTGCAGAACAAAGCTGGAAAGGAGGACTCTGCAGGCAGAGGTGACTCTGCTGTATGTGAGATGCCTCCCTGTGTACAGCACCTAGCATGGCCCTTGACAGGTCACACCAAAATTCTTGGTGGTTCTTTTTCATCTCCCTGTTTTTGCTCTGCCCTGTTTCCTGCTCTCCCTGGTGGGAACAAGAAGGGGGTGGGTGCCCTCTCCCTGAGATGCAGCTGGATCAGCTGAGCTGTGAGCCCTGTGAAGGGACTTCCCTGTGCCAAGGAGGAATCTTGTCTGCTCAGGGTGCCCAGGGAGCAAGCTTGAGGCAAGGCTTCCCAGTGTTTGCAGAGACCCAGGGAGGGCAGGCAGGAGTGGACACGCACAGGGCCTGGTGCCAGGAGGGCTGTGCAGGACAGAGCACGCATCAAGCAGTGTGCCAGGCATGGGCTCAGTGTGGGCTGGCACACACAGACCTCCCTGCTGAGCTCTGCCATGGTGCAGGGCTAAGAGCCAGTGCTGCCCGGGGGGTGCTTGGCCATGTGTTTGAGGAAGGGTTCAACTTTAGTAGATCACAGCACAGACATCCATGTGTGTGACACACATGGCAGAGCAGCTCTTCAGGGCACTCCGAGGCCATCCCCTGTGCTCCAGGGCTCTCCTGCACAGCTGCCCAGATAAAATAGGGAGTTTGTGCTTTTGGCTGATCTGTGTGGTCATCTTTTCCTTTCAGGATGGGAAGGAATTTGGAATTGGGGAGCTCGTCTGGGGAAAGATCAAAGGTTTCTCCTGGTGGCCTGCGATTGTTGTCTCCCACAGAGCCACGGCCAAGCGCCAGGCTGTGTCGGGCATGCGGTGGGTGCAGTGGTTCGGAGACGGGAAATTCTCTGAGGTAAGCCTGCCCCTGCTTGTGCCCAACCCCAAACCACCTCTCCTGTACATTTCTGCCCCACTCCTGAGGCTGCCTGTGGGGTACGTGTGCACCCCATAGCCTACCCAGGCAGGGACACCAGTGTTCAGCATAGCCAGGCCCTGGCAGGCTCTTGTGGCTCTGGTGTCTGTAACTAATGACTGGCCACTGTAGGTTGGTGACAATATCCAGCAATGAGGACATCTGTCTAGCCCCTTCGCAGGGTTTTGTCCAAGCCCTGGGCTTGAGAGCTGCCCTGTTGCCCCTTGCCCGGTGAGGGAGTTCCTCAGAGTTCCATTGCCCTTCATAGGATCAGAATATCCTGATTTGCAAAGGACCCACAAGGATCATCAAGTCCAACTCCTGGCCCTGCATGAGAAAACCCTTAGGAGTGTTGTCCAAATGCTCCTTAAAGTCTGGCAGGCTTGGTGCTGCTACCACTTCCCTGAGAAGCCTATTCCCATGGCCAACCACTCTGTGGGTGAAGAACTTTTTCCTAGCATCCAACCATGATATCCAACCCCTCCCACGCTGCAGGAGGGAGGGAGGGAAGTGCCGTCCTGTGCTGGTGTGACACCAGTTGTGCCAGCAGATGGTGCAACCCACCCATCCTTGTCCTTGTCATGCTGCTGCCCTTGGCAAAGCTGCTGCTGAGCTTCCTCACATGGCCACGGTGCTGCAGGGCCAGGGCTGGGGACTGTTGTGCCAGGGGGAGGGAAATGGCTGGGCAGGGCATTCCTGTCCCTTCGCATTGGTGAGCTCTTGTCACTCTCTCCCAGGTTTCTGCAGACAAGCTGGTGGGACTGGTGGCCTTTAGGCAGCATTTCAATTCTTCCACATTCAATAAGATGGTCTCCTACCGCCGTGCCATATACCATGCCCTGGAGGTAACCACCAGGGGTGGGTGGGTGAGATGGGTCTTGCTGCTCCCGATCCTCTGGTCAAGCTCCCTGTAAGGCCTCTGATGCAACAGCATCGTGGCAGCAGGGCAGTGCCATATGCTGGCCACAGGTGTTCTGGTCTCGTGCTGGGTGTCCTTTGGAGTCAGGGACAGCGCTGATCTGTGAGTCCAATCCTACATGCCAGGATACAGGGCTGCAGACCCACAGGCACCTCTTCTGCCTTTTCTTCCTGTCACTTAGCAGGAAGCAGGGTCTGGGCAAGAGCTGAGGCTCGTCTGTCCCTGCTCCTGGTTCCATTGAGGCTAGTGGAGGATGGATGGGATCATTGCAGGGATGGAGACGTGGGAGTGCAGCCGAGGGCACACCCAGAGGGGGAATCCATCAGCTGCTGCTGTCTCAGGGCCATCAAGCCATGCACACGTGTGTGTTGGGTGAGGAGGGGGCCTGGGGCTGTGGCCCTGGCAGGCATGTGGCTGCTCCCCAGAGACCACCCTGTCACCATGTCCCATGCTGTCCATCCTTGGCAGGTTGCCCGGAGCCGGTCAGGGAAGACGTTTACAGCTGGCCCCAGGGAGTCGCTGGAGGAGCAGCTGAAGCCGATGATCGACTGGGCAATCACTGGTTTCAAACCACTGGGGCTCAAGGGACTGCGGCCACCCAAAGCCTCAGGTGAGGTGGTGGCACCAGCTGGGTGGGGGCTGGCATGGGACTGGCCAGTGGCTGGCATGGTCAGTGGCCACCAGTGTCTGGCCCCATCTGAACATGCTCACCCTGTGCCATGGCCATGCCAGTCTGGTCCCAGGGTGGTCCTGGGGCTCCTTACTGGTTCCCTGACAGCCGTATTGCTAAAAGCCAGAGAAAAGCACTCTCCAAGCCCTTACTCCTGGAAATACAATTTGGCTGAGCCTTGTGCCATGAGTTGGGAGCCTGAGTATCCAGGAAGGTTTCTGCTTTTGGCTGGGGTGGTACCTGACAGGGCTTGGCAGGAGATGTCTCCCAGTGCCCTAGGGTGGTCCTGGGGCTGGAGGCTTGTGCCCAGGCAGCTGCCTTTCTCTTGCAGAGAATGGAGTGCTGAAGAACGGGACAGAGGAGGTGTTGTCCCTTGAACAGTGTCCCCCCACCAAGAGGCTGAAGACTTACCCTTGCAACAACGGCAAGGAGCAGCGTGTGGAAGAGGACCAGACCCGAGGTAACCAACACAGAGAACTGGGGGGTAACATGGACTGGGCTGTGCACCCTGAGAGCACTGAGAAACCATTCTGGGAAATTGCTTGGCTCTTCCTGGGGGCTGTCTATGATCTTGCTTCCTGAAGGCAAAAGCTTTTGTGGTCCTGTGGTGCTCACTTGTGCCTTGCAAGACATAAGCAAACCCAGCTGCAAGACATGGGCTGGGCTTCACTAATGGCTCAGCTTGGACATGATCTGTGTATTGCTACACTGAGCTCTAATGTCTCCATCAGTGAAAGGATGTGGGTTTTGCCCCAAATTTCTAACATGTCTTGTGCGATGCTCAGCAAAGCTGGAGGAGTTCCAATGCAAGGAATTAGGCAGCAGTAAGCAAAGTGCATTTAGAGTTTGTCACATGGGAATAATAAATCTCTCTCTTTTTTTAATTTTGTGAAGAGCAAATGGTTTCTGAAGTTACGAACAACAGCGGGAAGCTGGAAGGTAATCACTGGCTCTGACTCTTGGGAAGAGGTGTGGGGTGATGGGAGCGCTGGCTGGCAGTGCTCAGAAAGGGTCGTGAGTACTTTTTCAACTGCACCGTGTAAGATGGGGGAAAGTGCTGTGACTGCAGGAGGGTCCCCTTGTGCTGAGTTCATGGATATGAGTTCATGTGTATTCACGGGGATCTAAAGCTGCACCTGGACGTGGTTCCAAGGACAGGCCCCATTTGGATGCAGTTCCAATGGCAGCCTCTCTGAATGTGGTTCCAAGGGGAGGCTTCAGCCTCTGCAGCCCTCTATGGGGTGGAGGTGTGGGGGCTCCCTGCCCTTTGGGCTCCCTGCTCTGGGTGAATGCAGCTCTCTCTGTCCTACAGAAAGCTGTTTGTCTTGTGGGAGGAGAAACCCGGCCACCTTCCACCCACTGTTCAAGGGGGGCCTCTGCCAGACGTGCAAGGTAAGTACTGCTGTTCTGGGGCTGAGTGGGACCCTGAGGCTGGAGGATGGGGCTGGGGTCCAGCCAGTGCTGCTGGGACAGGAGGTGGCTGTGCCAGGTCCTGGCCATGCTATGCCCTCCAGGGGGCTGTCCCTTGGCATGATCTTGCCATCTGAAACGTCAAGGATGTGCATCTCCAAGCTCTGGGCATGTATCGAGAATGGAGCAAAGCTGCATTCTTTCTTCACCTTCTGAGCACAGCAGCTGATTCTCTGTCCTCTCCTCCCGGCTGTCCTTTGCTAGGATAGATTCCTGGAGTACTTCTACATGTATGACGAAGACGGGTACCAGTCCTATTGCGCCGTCTGCTGCGCGGGCAAGGAGCTGCTGCTCTGCAGCAACGCCAGATGCTGCAGGTGGGCCCAATGTCTCTGCTCCTGGGGCTGTGGCCCTGGCATCATTCCCAGGGAGCTGTGGGGGGAAGCAGGGCCCTGTGTGAGCCTAGGCAGGGGCTGTGCTGCTCCCCAGCTGACTGCCATGCAGCATGTCCCAGCACAACCTACCTGTCCCTCCCAAGTCAGGCATCACCTGAGTATGCCTTGGGGAGGCTGGCAGATTTACCCATGCCTTGGGTCACTGGCTTGTGTTAGCAGCCCTAAAAACCAGGGTACTGCCTAGAAAAATACCCTGTAAACCAGGGCAGGAGCTCCAGTGCATGGCAGGGGAGACTCCAGGAGAGTCTGATGTGACCCAGAGAGGTTTCTGGGGTGACAAGCATGAGCTGTTGTGGTTTGGGCAGGTGCTTCTGTGTGGAATGTCTGGATGTGCTGGTGGGGCGAGGGACGTCAGCCAAGGCAAAAGAGCAGGAGCCCTGGAACTGCTACATGTGCCAACCCCAGCAGAACTACGGGGTGCTGCAGCGCCGGCAGGACTGGAACACCCGCCTGCTGGACTTCTTCACCAGTGACAAGGGACAGGAATATGTAAGGGCTATGGGCAGGGAGCCTGGCACACTGCCACGCTGCATGCTGCACGCTGGGATGTGGGGAAGAGGGTCATGGAGGGCAGGGCAAGCGGCTTGGAATTCCACTTCCCTCTGCCTCGGTCTTGTTCATCCACCCTCTCCAAGGATGTGGGGCTTCTGGCCCTGCAGATGCTCTCCTGAAGGCAGAGGTGATGCCTGAAGAGCCGAAATTTGGCCTCATAGGGCAGTGCAGCACTGCCAGGGCTGGAGCTTCATGGCTGTCTCCATTGTAGGCTGCACCCAAAATCTACCCAACAGTCCCGCCAGCGAAGAGGAGACCAATTCGAGTGCTCTCGTTGTTTGATGGGATAGCAACAGGTGAGGCAGTAGGAAAGACCTGTCTGGCAGCTCTTGGCACTGGGCCTCAAATCTGTCTCTGAAAGCTTGGTGGGAAGAACGGGGTGAAGGCAGAGGGACTCCCGCCAGCAGGGCGTGAAGGCAGGGTCTTCCTTTCCTGCTGGAAAGGGATGTGTAGAAGGGGAGAGATGGAGGGAAGGAGGGAGGGAAGCATGGCAGTTTTGCTCTCAGGTGACTGGTTCCCCTGAGAAGCCAGAGCTGTGGGGACACAAGTAACCTGGCCTCTGATGAACTACCTGAGGGCAACTGATTTGGCTCAGCTCACTCAGCTCTGGCATTCTGCCTTCTGGGAGCAAAGAGTGTCTGAAGGAATGGGTCAAAAAAAAAAGATTGCTTGTCCTGAAGTCCTGTGTGACTACACTTACCTAGGGCAACCAGGAGCGGCCACATCAAGCTGTGCTGACGAAGGAGACCGGGAGGCTAAAGAGAGCAGTGCGACCTCAGACCTCTGTCCGTTGGCAGGGTACATGGTGCTGAAGGACTTGGGCATCCAAGTGGAGAAGTACATTGCCTCAGAGATCGGCGAGGACCCCATTGCAGCGGGCACCAGGCGGCCCGAGGGCAACATCACTTACGTGCACGATGTCAGGAACATAACCAAGAGAAATGTGAGCTCTGCTTCTGTGGAGGCTGGGGGATGTGGCGCCATGGGCATGTGGGTCTCCCCACCAGCTCTGGAACAGGCTTGTCCCCTGCCCCACCAGGCAGGAGAGACCTGCTTCTGTGGCATCTCCTGATGGTCTGGTCTGTCTGTTCACTGCAGATTGAGGAGTGGGGTCCTTTTGACCTGGTGATTGGTGGAAGCCCCTGTGATGACCTCTCCGTTGTCAATCCAACTAGGAAGGCGCTGTTTGGTAAGGCTGCTTTGCCTCTGCTGGGCTGGGTACCCTGGGGTGTTCCTGGGGCATGGAGCCACCTTACAGCCCAGGGAAGCGGTTCAGCCCCAGCTGTGTTCGTGGTGGCTTCCCCTCATCTGGCACCTGCAGAGCACGGGCTGTCTTCATGCCTGTCATGGTGGAGGGGGCAGCCAGGCTGCCCCAGCCCCACACCCCTCATTTCACAGCTGGTCCCAACATGCTGCTCTGCTTTTTCCCTGCAGAAGGAACTGGGAGGCTGTTCTTTGAGTTCTACCACCTGCTCAACTATGCCCGTCCCAAGGAGGGTGAGGAGCGGCCCTTCTTCTGGATGTTTGAGAACGTGGTGGCCATGAGGATCAATGACAAAAGGGACATTTCCCGGTTTCTGGAGGTAGGAATTGCTGCTGGCTGTGGAAAAGGCATTAGAATAGGTGACACTTTGCTGGGCTGTGCTGGGTGTGAGGGTCTGGCTATGGTTTCCTGTGGCCCCGATGCTGGAAAACCCCCTGCCTAATGTGCATGCCAAAGAATCAAATTTAGTCTTGGCTCTGGATCCTCTCCTCTGGCTTTCAGCAGGTCAAACCCAAGCGCTAGTCCTCCGAGGGAGGGGTTTTTCCAGCCTTGCAAAAAGCATCTGTTCAGAGCAATGCCTGTTATTTCTAGCGAGAGGGAGTTCAGGGACTGGGAAGGGTTTTTAACTCTCTGGTATCCAGGATGGGCTGTGAGTCAGCAGGGACCCCAGTGTAAAAGCTCCATTGGAGGCTGACAGTTCTGATCCTGGCCCAAGGGAACCAGCACTGAGCACCCTGTGATGGTCATGACCTGGGAGCCTGTGTGGCCACCCAGGCCGTGCTGTGGTGTGAAACAGGGTTTTGTGGGGGCTACATCCTTACCAGGATTTACCACAGTCTAAGTCCCTGCAGTGCAGTGGGAAGGGCTTTCCATGCAGGAGAGGACTGAGCCCACACCTCATCTAACTTTTATTTCTCCTCTCTCTGGCCCCCAGTGTAACCCAGTTATGATTGATGCGATCAAGATATCGGCTGCCCACCGAGCTCGTTACTTCTGGGGCAACCTCCCAGGGATGGACAGGTAATCAATCAGTCCTTCACTGTCCTCTTGAATCTCTCACTGTAGTTTTTGTTGGTTTGTGGTGATCATGTGGGTTTTTTGCCTCCCTGGCTCTAAGCCCAACTCCTGGAAGTGAGGAGCTGCAGCTACCGCATGGGGCAGCTTCCCTGCAATGATGTGCACATGATAATTAATGCACTTACTAGTGAGCAGTGATGAGACTGTGGGAAAAGTGTAGCAGCGTCCTGTGCCCTGGACCTGAAGCTTGTGGAAAGAAGAGTGACAGGGCTTATGCAGGATGGTGGATCTGACTGAGGGTGTACATGTGCACCAGCCTTGGTGTAAGGCCCAGGCTGATGTGGGGGTGTTGCATGGCAGCTCTGCCCTGGTCAGTGCTGTGGGGGGGTTTGCTGGTGGTGATCCAAGCAGCCACTGGGGCTTAGCTGAGTGTAGTGGTGTGGGAAACCTCACACTGCAGCAGGCAGCTGCTGAGGCAAAGTGTGACAGCACTGCGCTCCTCCAAACCCTATTCACACTTTGTAGCACCCTGAATTAAATACAAAACACAACAGAAGGACTTGGAGTACATAAAATCCAATTAGAGTGGTCCTGCTCATCAAATACTCCTACTGACAGAACCTGAAGTTTTTGCACAGCAGATGCTTCTGACCAGTAAACACAGACTGGGATTAAATATTTTCACTTGTTATATTTAAATAGCCAATGTTTGTTGGGTTTGACACTGAGCTAAAGGCATTTGAAAGTAAAATAATAATTCCAAGCCTTTGTCATGTGAAATGGCTTTTGGACTTTCATCTGATTGTAAGGGAAATGCCCAGCCCATGACTTAGAACTGAGTAGCTCTGGGTAGCTCTATCTCCATGGAGTGGCCTGGGGCATTGCTTGCAGAGGTGCTGCTGAGCAGAAGCAGGCAGGATGCCATGGGCACAGAGCTCCTCCAAAGGCCTTGCCAGGAAAAGTTACAGAAGGCAATGGGGAAGGTGGGCTGGCACTACTCAGCCCCCCTTTGGAATGGTGATATTGCTCAGGCTGCATGGGGCTCTGACTGTGTTGGAGAGCAGAGTGCCCTTCCCATACGAAATTCCTGATGTTCAATGTCTTTGGGTGGATTGGGAGTGGTGCTGGCCAGGGAAAGGGGCTCCTGCTTCTGCTCTGCCTCACCCCCCACCTCCTGTCTCTGCTCCGCAGGATCTTTGGCTTCCCCCTCCACTACACAGATGTTTCCAGCATCAGCCGTGGGGCTCACCAGAAACTGCTGGAGAAATCGTGGAGTGTCCCTGTCATCCGGCACCTCTTTTCCCCACTCAAGGATTACTTTGCCTGTGAATAGCACCCCGAGCATCCCTCGCATCCCTCGTCTCTCTGGTAAAGATGCACAGCGCCGCTGCCCTGGCGGGAGAGGGACGGGCAGGGCCACTGGACTGCCATGGCCCCATCCCTTCCTGGCCATGTGCTGCGGGACGGCCCCGCTGGGAGAGCTGAGGAATGTCTGTAACCAAAGAACCTGGCAGGGTAACTTCTTTAAAGGGACTAACGTGATACGTAGGAAATGATGGACAAGGAGCTTTAATTACCCAGCGCAGGAAGCTCTATGCATCACTGATGAGACGGGGAATCTCCTCCACAGCATTAACTATTCTGGTTTAGCCTGGAGCTGGGAAGTCACCACTTGCTGAGCAGTCAGTGTGGGGGCAGCTGCCGGGAAGCTGCAGGCAAACCTGAACTACAGTGAATTACTGCTTTTCCTAAACAAGCAAAACCTCTTGAAGCAACTGCCAAAAACCCCCAAACCATAGCAGCAGGTGTAAGGGACCCTGCTCAGGTTACACACTGAACACACAGGATCATGCAGAAACCAAATCTTTTTTATTTTTTTTTATAAACTTTAATTTTGTTTTAATGTGTATCGCTGCTTTAAGGCATTACATAAGAATGTGGAGATTCCTAGACCTGAATGTAGCTGAAACTCAACTGTGAGGTGATAGAATTACTTTTCTAGCTAGAACTAAAGAAATATTGTTTTGTATGTTTGGCTGTAGTTTACAAATATTCACTACTTCCTTTTTAAAGCATCTGAAACCTTTCCTTACATTTTAAAATCCTGCTGAATGGTTTGAAAGCTTACACAGTAATTGGAGCAGGGAGGATTTGGGCTCCAGTGTCTGTAAAGGAAAATAGTTGGGATTGTGTGCCCAGCCCCAGGCTGGCTGTGCCCCGGGGGCTCCTGGGGCTTTACCCCCGATCCAGGAGCTCCTGCAGCCACCACTGTGCTCACTTTTGATTGCCTTCCTCTGTTCCCCAACCTTGACAGAGTGATTATTATCCCGCTGTCCGTGAAGTCCTGGGTGTGCTGTGCCCATGGCCAGCATCCAGGTAGCTGTGAGTACCTGTATCCATTTCCAACAGGTTTTCCCTAGCCACTGGGCTGCTGTCCCAGCAGGCATCTCTGAGGACTTTTAATTCCAATGCACATTTCAATGCACTGAAACAACTCATGACATTCCCCTCTCTGTCCTCCCCTACCTCTGCTGTTCACCTGGCTCTGGCAGAGCCCTTTGGTGCCTTCTTAAAATTAGTTGGGTCCAAACCATGGGCCAACCCACTACCCAAACAATGCCAGGCTGTCTCACGAGGTGTTGTACAGCATTAGTGGGAAGTGAGAGCTTCTCTCTCAGCTCCTTCTACCTCTCTGACACACAGGGACCTCCTGGCACCCCCATCCCAGGTGGTGGAGGATGGCAGCTTCCTATTTTCCACCCTTGTGTGCAGCTTTCCACCCCAGCTCTGAGGACCATCTTTTCTTGGTCTCCAACCCAAGGCTGTGCTTGAGAATAGGCAGCAAGGGAAACCCAGGTAGTTTAAAGGCTTTTTTCCCCCTTGTTTTCATGTGGAGGTTATTCTTTAAAGTCTTCCCTCAAGGGTTCATTCTCAACATGTTTGAGCCGCACGCCTTAGTTAAGAAAATGCTGAAGAAAGCCAAGGGCTGCTCCATATCATGGCTGGCACCTCCAATGCTTGGGGACATACTCTTGTCACCACCTCCTGACTGGGAAGATGGCAGGGTGGGTTCTGTGCATGCTGAAGGTGTTCAGGAAGCCTCAGCATCACCACTGTTCCACCTGCTGGTTTTGGACCCCTCGCCAACCTCTGATCCTTGTGTCCAGCTGGACCCCAGCCACAACACTAATTCCTCATCCTGGCTCCTTGCAGTCCCCGTTTGGAGCCCAGCGTGGAGCCTGGGGGGTGAACGACCATCTGATGTGGGGCTCGGGGTGACAGCTGTCCTCTGCCCTGGGCCCCTCTTTCCAAACTGGGTGAACATGCCCTCCACCCCACAGCATCCCTGATCTTATACTCCAGATCTCACATCCTCTCCTATCTGATCAAGAGGAAGACAAAATAGATGAGGGGGAAAAAAAAAAGGACTTGGGAAAAGTAAACAAAGATAAAAGAGGAATGAGAATTGTCTTGGCATTAAGCTCACTTGATGAGAATTGTAGTAGACAAGTCTTCCTTGAAATGTTTTTCCCTGTAAGAGCTGCCTTTTATTATGTGTTTATAAAATGTTTTTAAGGGAGGGGGATTTTAGAAATGCCTTTTTAATACTTTTTAAAGGTTTCTAACTCTCCCTGGTGCTATTTTTTTAGGTTAAGGATTTTTAATGTTGAACGTGTTGCGGGTTTTTGTACAATCTTTTAAAAATGAAAGAAATGTATTGTTTTGTACACATTTCACATGCTTTTTGTATCCAGAGTGTGGAAACTCTCAACTCTGCCTCGTCCGCATGATTCCACTGGTTTCCACGTGGGAAAGCAAGGGGATCCATGTCGACAGTTTACCATTTATCATGTCTGATTAAAAATGAGTATTTCTGTATGGCTGGACAGTCTTTATTGGGTAAATAAAAGGGGGTTCACGGCGGGAGGAGGGGCACAGCTGGAGAACCGGGCTGCCCCTTCTCTGCTGCTTCTGAGGTGACTCCCGGTGACACCAAGGCGGCTGGTCCCAGCTGTGCTCGGGCTCTGGTCCCGGCTGTCCCGGGGGTTCGGGGCTGTCCCGGGGGTCTGGTCCCGGCTGTACTGGGGGTTCGGGGCTGTCCCGGGGCTCTGGTCCCGGCTGTACTGGGGGGTTCGGGGCTGTCCCGGGGCTCTGGTCCTGGCTGTACTGGGG
>WEIV01020548.1:51027-167933 GCA_013390005.1 Calyptomena viridis
GGCGCGGGTGGCCGTGCCCGGCGGCAGCTGCACCGGCGGCTCTGCTTTGTGCCGGTGGGGCTGGGCGGGGACCGGCCGCTCGGTGTCGATCCCCGGGGAGATACCGTGGTCGGGCAGGAAGTGTTTCAGCCGTTCCCGGTGGCGCGGGGGAGAGGGATGAGTAGCTTGCCGCAGCCGTGATTCCTTTCAGCGGTTCCCACGTGAGCGCCCCGGTGCTAATTTTTCCTCAGAAATCGGGAGCCGAGCCTTTCGCAGCCGCCGGGAAGGAGGATCCCTCCCAGCTGTCGGCAGCAGGCGGTTCCATCGCGATACGCGCGCTGATGTGTCAGGAAGGCTGGAAAAGAAGCGGCTCCACCGCAGCCCAGCGCGGGGGACCGGCTCACACCTCTGGTTGTGTCTTTCAGAAAATGGCAGTGAATGTGTATTCTACTTCAGTGACCAGCGATAACTTGAGCCGACATGACATGCTGGCGTGGATCAATGAGTCGCTGCAGCTGACGCTGACCAAGATTGAACAGCTGTGCTCAGGTGAGGGGGCTCACCCCGAGGGGAGTCCCAGATGGGATGTGCACCCTGGGTCTGTAGAGGTGCAGCTGCACAGTGTGAGCCCTCGGTGCTGCCCAGCTGTAGCCCTGCTTCTGGCTTAGTTCCTGGGGTGAACAGGTTTGTGGTCAGTGTTATGATGCAGTTATGGCTGAAGTGTTATTGAAGTGGTTGTTAATAATGTCATGTAATGAAAAGGCACGTTCTGACTCACTATAGCATAGGTGCCATAAAGAACGGGAGTTAATGTGAAAAAAAAGACTCTGAGGAAGAGGGTGCTTTCCCATGAGGAATTAAGCATTTAGTCTCGATGGATAGAGTAAGTGTTAATGAGTGTAACTAGTAAAAACAATTGTGATTTCTTATGGAAGAGCACTGGAGTGTGAGAAAAGTAAACTGATGACTTGTGGGTTCACCTGCAGGACTTCACAACTCCTCCTGGTCCTGGAGCATGTCAGTGTGTGTCAGCCCAGCTTACTTGGGCCTGAGCCGAATTCAGAACAGCTGAATCTCATGTACAGTCATAGGCAGAAAAGGGGAAGTTATTGTGGTGCAGAAATGGAGTCAAGTGTCATCGTAGGGAGGAGTGTGTGGGAGGAGGAGGCTTGTAGGAACAAATAAAAGATAATAGTCTGTGGAATAAGAGCTGAAAAAAAAACCCAAGGCTAAAAATGCAGGCTGGGTACAAGATAATTTGGATAACTGAAACAGGCACTTAGTGAAAAGTGAAAGGGCAGCTCATACGGTGGCTGAGATAAGGTGTTGCTCATGGAATGAGACTTATGGAATAAAGGGAAGGATAAATTTAAGATAAGTTTGGGACTGTCAATACAGCCTGGAAGAAACAATCCTGAAGATTGCAGAGAAGTAGGGGACCCATGGTAGATATCTGAAGAGGTATTTGTAGTGGCTTTTTTCTAGTGTGATGATGGAGAAAAACTATAAGGGTGAAGGAACTGAAGATCTACAACCACAGAAGGAAGGGAAGTGATAAGTCTGCTTTCGGATAGGCAGGTTAAAACCCTGTCCTGTGCAGGGTTGTATTTCACAGCAGAGAGGTTTTGCATGGATTTGGTGTGAGTTTGAAATGCTGTGAGAGCTGTATGTTGAAATGAGGATAATTAGTACTGGCTCTGCAGAATTTCAGTTCACCTGTTGTCAGAAAAAGACCGAGAGCTGTTGATGTGGTACATGCTGAGTAATGTCCCTTTCTGTGTCTGCAGAAATGCTTTGTGCCT
This sequence comes from Calyptomena viridis, assembly GCA_013390005.1. NCBI lineage: Eukaryota > Metazoa > Chordata > Aves > Passeriformes > Eurylaimidae > Calyptomena > Calyptomena viridis. The sequence goes on from WEIV01020548.1 coordinate 52,809, forward strand.
TGGCAGATATGAAGTGGCTTTCACTGCCATAGTCCTGTGGAAGCAGGAGTTCCCAAGCTTGCTTTGCTGCCTTTGGCAAGGGCAGCAGTTACAGCAGCAGTTTGAGGTTGCATAAATGCACAAAAGATGACCTTTGACTTACACTGTGATCCCTCTTTTGATCATGCTTATCTCTGACTGCCAATAGTGAGCAGACCCCTGTTTTCTGGCAAGTCCTCTGTGTTTGAGTTGGGATTGGAGTTCTGCAGCAAGTGAACTGAGAGAGCAAACAGCAAGAGTTGTTTTTTTTGTTGGTTTGTTTTTTTTTTTTTTTTTAGTTTGCTCCAGTGGATGACATCAGTCTTGTGGCAGTCCCTGCAAAATACCTTGATAGAGAGTGAGCAGTTATAGGATGTGGTTGAGCTGAATAGTTTAGGGCAGTGCTGTTATATATTACTTCTTGGTCTTCACATCCCAAGAGGTGCTTGTGTAGCTGTTTGGTTTTAGGGTTCCCATTGCTCCTTAGTTCATTCATGTTGGTGGGGGAATAATGCTCCAAATGTTGTGCTTGTATTTTCACTGGCACATGGTTGTGTATCATCACTGCAGAGTGAGGATCTAGTTTAAAAGTACCTTTTTTTTAACTCTGTGTGTATATTCTACAAAAGGTAATTTTTGGATGTGATTGTCCACTTTATGACTGAACTGAATCCTTCTCTTGCTCTTATTACAGCAAGAGCTGAATTAGAGGACATGAAGGAATTAAAATTAATAGAAAGAAACACTATCTTATTTTAGTTCTTTGATTAAGGCTTGCTTTAAATATAATCCAGCTTAATTGGCCTCTTATCTTGGAGGGCACCTTGAATTGTGTGTAGGTTCTATTCATGGGAAGTAAATGTATTACTATTTTGATAGTGGTGAAATACAATTTTTAGAATAATGCTTTTTCTTTTTAAGTACTATTAGTGTTGTTAAGACTGTTAGACACATGTAACATCTCAGATGTGTACTGATATCCATGAGGAGATATCATTAAATTTTTCTTCTTCCTTTGGAATTACGGAGGCAGGATTGTCTTGTTCATAAGAGTTCAAGTCATGAGCCCAGAAGTTTGGTTCTGCAGCTCCCTTAAGCTTATTTATGGCCGTGGTGCACCAAAAAAGAGAGTACAGGTTCCTGTTTTCTTGCCTTTCTTGCCTTTAAGGGCTCGTATAGCTACAGAGTGAGTCAGGTTGGTTTGCTGGAAAGTAACTGATGAAGGTTAGTGAGCTGAGCTGACTTAATTCATCCCAGGATTTGTGTTCTTTTCCTTTTGGCAGGTGCTGCCTATTGCCAGTTCATGGACATGCTCTTCCCAGGTTCTGTAGCACTCAAGAAAGTGAAGTTTCAAGCCAAATTGGAACATGAATACATTCAAAACTTCAAGGTTCTACAAGCAGGTTTTAAACGAATGGGTGTTGACAAAGTAAGCTGGGCTGTAACTGATTTCTCTGTGCTTTTAATGTCAATGTAGATGGGATGTACTTTGAAATCTAGAGCTGACTAAATCTGGGAACAGAATTTGCTTTTGGTTTGTAAATCTCAGAACTTTTGCTTTTGGTTTGCATTGGTGTTTGCACTTCATTTAGGACATGATCTGCTTTATTCCAGCCAAGGGCAGGATTCTAGTTCTTAGTGATGAGATGAATGTTTCCATTTTAATTCTGTGCAACTTACATGGCGCAGACTAATGTTGAAATTTCCATGAGATAAGGTTTGCTTGAGCTTCCTTTTTGGACCATCTTTATACGAATTATGTTCCCATAACATACTGCTGTGATTGTACTAAGGATTCCAAATTCTTCTCCACAAGTTTTTTAAAATTATATAATTGTTAAGGTTTGAAAATGGTCTCTAAGACCATCGAGTCCAACTGTTTCCCCAGCACTGCCAAGGCCACCACTAAACCATGTCCCCAAATACCACATCTACACAGCTTTTAAATACCCCCAGGTATTAGAATACATGATTTTTAGCTAGTGAAAATGAGATCTGTGAAAAAGCTTGTTCAGATCAAATGGCAGTTCTGCCTATGGAAGGGGGTTTATCCAGGTAATAGTTAAAACCAGCATGTTTGGTAGGATGTAGAACATTCTGTGTTAAAGCCTTTTCCTTCTTTAAGATGTCTCATTGTGTGTTGGTGGCAGCTCCCAACACAGATTCAGTCTCTGCTTGTGACAGTGGCTTGTGCAGTCTGTCCACACCTGGACAACCTGTTTGGCTTCCAAATGGTCATTTGGAAAATATTATTATGAAAAAATTCTTCTCTGTAAGGGTCCTGACAACCCTGGCACAGGTTGCCTGCAGAAGCTGTGGCTGCCCCATCCTGGAAGTGTCCAAGGTCAGGCTGGATGGGGCTTGGAGCAACCTGGGATAGTGGAAGATGTCCCTGCCCATGGCAGGGGATTGGAATGAGATGAACTTTAAGGTCCCTTCCAACCCAAACCATTCTGTGATTCCGTAAACCTATGGTCATGTAACAGTTGTGGCTCCTGGCCCCTAAATCTCAGCTGGTTGACCTACAGACAAGACTTCACCTTTTTTGCATCTTTTTAATAATCTTCAGTTACACACTTCATTCCAGAGAAGCTGGAATCTGCTTTAAGGGTGATGGTTAGCTCTTGTAGCAGTTCTGGTGTTGGCAGGCTGTGAAGTTGGTCAACAGCCAGAGTCGTCAGACCCAGCACTGCCTGAGCCATCTTCACACGGACAGGAAGAAGTTTGGGGTGTAGATTTGATGTAGCAGAAACCTTGCAGAACTACTTAAAATTATTTGGACCCTCCCAGTGAAAGCCTGATTTGTTTTTCGTAAAGAGGTTCTTTACCCTTAATATGAGTCTGACTTTTTTTTTTCTTTTTCCCCGCTTCAGATAATTCCTGTGGACAAACTAGTGAAAGGAAAATTTCAGGACAACTTTGAATTTGTTCAGTGGTTCAAAAAATTTTTTGATGCAAACTATGATGGGAAGGAGTATGATCCTGTTGCTGCTCGACAAGGCCAAGACACAATAGCACCAAACCTTGTTGCTCCAGTCGTGAACAAACCCAGGAAATCTCTTGGTACTGGCAGTGCAGGTAGAGAAACTAGTTAAAAGATTATCTGGATCATTAAAAACACTGGGGAAATGAGGACTGGGTTGCTATTTAAAATCAGTGTATGGGCTTATAGTATTTTGCATCTCGTTTCAGAGATGTTGGGCTCAAACACTGAGGCTGCTGTAGTACCCAGGTGTCTGGAGGCTACAGAAAGAACAGTCTTCCCTAAAAGAAAAAATGGCAAGGACTGGTGCCAAGACATACCAAAAAAAAAAAAGCACAGGTCACATGGAGTCAAAGGAAGGAACATGTCTTCAAGCTCTTGCATGCCTAAGCGTGTTTGGAGGGGAGATAATACCTTTATAGGAGAGAGAATTAATTTGAATTAATGGGTGAATTAATCTTGCAGCCCCACAGAGGCCCATCGTTGCACAGAGGACCGCAGCGACTCCCAAACCTGGGTCTGGGATGGTCAAAAAGGGTGGAGGAGATGATGAATCAGCCGGATTGATCGAGCAGGTGTGTACAGGACAGCCCTGTGCCTGACCTGGGCTTGGTAGAGTTGTGTGCAGCTTTGTTTCTCCAGTAGCATGAAATGTCTGGGTCAGGCAAATAGAAAATGATCTGAATCTAGTCAGCTCATTGAAAATCACTTAATTGGAACCCTTTGTTATAATGTGTTGCTCTCCTGATGGGAGTGAGACCCCTTCTGCACACGAATGCCCAGACATTTAACCCCAGTGTGTGCCATGTCACACATAGCATGGTTTGTAAGTGTTCCCACAGCTGTGTTGCAGCTCTCAGCATTCCAATGGAGCTATGAGCAGCTGCTCCTTCACTGAAATCCTGAGTGTAACACAACTGAAACTGCTGTCAGCAGGAGAGTTGTGAAAGAATGTGTGAGCAAAGAGAGCTTCAGGCAGTCAGTGCTTTACCTATTTTATGGAATGAGCCTTTAGAATTTCCAAGTGGTTTGGCTGTGTTGGACTGGGTGTTTGTTGTGGAAATAATATTATACAATTTGAGAAATAGCCCTTTTCCTCCTCTCAGTCCCCCTCCCCCCATATGTTGGTTACTGCTGAAGTGCTTTGCATATCAACACCCTTCCAAGAACTTTGGGGACCTGCCTATTGCATAGATCCTACTGAATTCTGTTTCTGATGGATAAATTATTATTGATGCCCCTTGGCAGATCAATGTATTGAAAATTACTGTTGAAGATCTGGAGAAGGAGAGAGACTTCTACTTTGGCAAATTAAGGAACATTGAATTGATCTGCCAGGAGAATGAAGGGGAGAATGATCCAGTGTTGCAGAGGATTGTGGAAATTCTTTATGCCACAGATGTAAGTAATCTGTTATAAATGGGGTTGCACAGTTCCTCCCTGCCCTTGTAATTGGAAGCTAGTTTGCTTTCCAGGGCTCCTTCTAGTTCTACTTTTTCATGAAGTTTATGACCTATGTTTTTCTTGTAATGAAGGAGCAGATAACAATTATAGTCAGGCAGCAAGCAAGGTTAACCTTTCATGAGGAGTATTGTAAGAAATAGATCAAAGATGAGGAAAATATGTCTTTTAATACATCTTGACACTGTAAATAGTGACTTAAGAGTATCTATCTGAAGTAAAAGGGGAAAAAAAAAGCCTACGGAGTAGCCAGCAACTGGTTTGACATCAGATTTTCATTAAAGCACTTGTTTTCTTCCCCTTCAGGAAGGCTTTGTGATACCTGACGAAGGAGCACCGCAGGAGGAACAAGAAGAGTATTAACAGACCACATACTGTACCAGCAGAGCAGCAACATCAGAATTCTTTGCCCCAGATCATGTGCTTAACTGTAAAATACTCCACTTTATTCTTAGAGGACTCACTGGTTTCTTTTCATAAGCAAAACGTACCTCTTCTTAAAAGTGCACTTTGCGGAAGTTTCACTTTTACAGTGGGTTTGAGTTAGGAGCTCTTTCTCACGCTGTAGCAGAGCAGTATTCACATCGAGGTGGTATATTTAGGGAGCAAGAGGCTGAATATTTGGAACTCGTTGCAGAATGGTTTGCTGGTAAAACACTGATTTGTGGGAAGACTCTTTTTGTATCTAAGGAGGTGTGTAGTAGAGAAATTAAAGACTCTGACTCACAGAAAGATTGAGTTAATGTGAAATCGCAGCACAGAAATTATAATAAATGCCTTAAGAGTATTTAAAATATGCTTCCATATGCCAAATTGAAGTAATGTGATGGGAGATTTTATGTGCTTCATATTGGGGTAGACGTTTGTTTAACTCCATTCACTGCTGTCCGAGAGGCCTTGCGTGGCAATCTCGCTGTGTCAGCAAGTGCTCAAAAGGGGCTATTAAAACAAAACTCCATTCCTATGTAAAGCTGCTTACTAAGTGATTAGTTCTCGATGAAATGGGCCTTAACGTTGCCTGTCACAAGATTAGAGGGAGTATGAACAGCTGAGACACATAAATTACCTTGAAGAGTGCTGAAGCCTTTTTCTGTGGCATTGTGGCTTTGCCAAAACGTACTGTGTTTTCTGTAAGAAAAACAAAACAAAGCAAAGGGCATCCAGTCTTATTGCCTAAAACGTCCTTCAGAAGTCATTTTTCTTCCTGACTCTTGGTTCTATTTGTTCTGTTTATTTCTGTTGGAATCTTTTCTGGTCTCTCATTTTTCCTTTTCCCATCCCAAGGAATGCTGATCACACCCAATAGTTGTAACAGGAATTGCACTGTGCAACTGGCTTTGAATGAAAGTGAATTGAGCACATGAGGATGATATTTTTCTGTTTACTTTTCCCCTTCAAACCAGGGCATATTAATAATACTTGCCAGTTCAGTAGTCTTCTGGGGTAAAAACTAAAAGATGCTGGCTAACAGAGCTAATGTTATTGCAGAAAATACAGTACCGAGACTAACTTAAATATTAATATTTAAAGTACTTTCCTTAACTGTCCCTTTTTGCTATCATGCCCCTCATTACTGTTGTGTTTGGCAAGATCCTGCAAGACTTCTGACCCCTCCTTCACTACTGAGATTGATCAGTCCTGTTGTGCTTGTATTCATTTGTTTCTGGTGGTAGCTTGTCCTAAAATGTGTGTAGGAGAGCATTTTATGGTAATTGTGTAGTGCATGAATCTTTGTGAAGTTCAGAGAAAAACCCAAATTCAGTGAATGCCAAAAATGCAAGTATCTAGCCATTGTTAAAAATTGCAGTGGTGCTATTTCTCTTGTGGCCTTTTAGACTTCTGTTGCCCTAAAACTCCATTTTACTGAAAAACCATATTTGACTTGGATTTTTCTTGACAGGGTTTTTCTATTTTAAGCAGTTTCTAAATAAAGTTCTGTATTTCAAGAGTGTCATGTCTGCTGGAGTCTCTCATGCTTTCAGATGCAAGTAGGCAGAGCTGGAGCTTGTGATAGTTTCATGGTGAAGCTTGCAGGACCTGGAATTTCAGCTTCCATTCTCCAGCCCAGGCATGGCTAACCTCAGTAGCAGTGGTCTTGAATCTTCCTTTGGAGTGTGCTGGGAGAAATGGTTGAGTTCCCTTTTTTTCCCTCCCACAAATGGATGGGATGTGAGTGTGATACTGATTTCCTCCTTGTGGTGTGGGAATGTGGCTGTGTAACAGGAATGCTGCCACATACGTGTGTTCAATGTGTTTTAAAACTGCTAAAACACTGGTTATGAGTTAACAAACGAGATGTTAATTGTTTCTGTCAGTAGGCTCTGTGAGCAGACTGACTGTAAACTGAGTTGTTTGATTTGAAGTGTTTCGTAGATGAGCGTAAATGTTCCTGTCACAGCTGTGTGCACAGACCAGCACCTGCAGAGAAGTGCTCATGGGATTTATCTGACCTTGGAATGGGAAGTGATCCCTTCAAGGCTGCTCCCGTGCTGGGGAGCACCCTCCCTCCCCCTGAGGGCTCTGTGGGTGCCTTATTCTGGAGAACAGGCACTGCTGGCACTGCCTGCTGGTGTGGCACAGCTGGGGCTGGACTGCACAAGTGCAGATGTAGAACTGGGGTTTGATGCACATAAAATCTTCTTTACCATTACTTCCTTGCTTTGAAGTCGGAAGCATATTTTTTCGACTCTAAATACTCCATTATTCCAGCAACTCAAAGCAAAAGATGGCAACAGGATGTGGCTGAAAGTGAAGGTAACTTCAGGGAGGTCAGAAGTTGTGCAGTGGGACCTGGTTGCTTCAAGTCTCTTTCTGACAGGATTCATTGTGTGGAACTGGGAAGCACCCAGGTCATCAGATGGGTTGACTTTGGTTGAAGCAGGTAAATAGCCTTTTCTGCTAAGGGAATGATGAGTCAGAATTCCTGCTGGTGTGCCTTGGGAGGCTGGTGGATGTGTGGACATGTTGGACGTACATTATAAAGCTGAATTGCAGTGGCAATCTGGTCAGTCACACGCTGCTCAGATTTCCAATTGCTTACATCACTTCTTTGCTACCAAGATGAGTTATAAATAGAATGGGGACAAACTCAGAGTCAGCTTACGGCTCTGTTGTAGATACCTTGGCATAATCTGTTTTTTAATGTCCTTTTTTGGGAAGCAAATCATAATAAGCCCGACTCAAACCCATAGACTTAATGTAGCTACTCTGTTACCCTGGTACAGTATATGCTGTTAAAGACAAATGCTCACCTGCTGGAAAGATTCCAATAGCATCCAACTTTTCCTAGTGTCTTAGCTTATCAGTTATTTGAAAAACAGAATGGAAGAAGCAAAAGCTCATGTCTCCTTTCTGTACCAACATACCTTACTTGCAGGTGGACTCGTGGATGTTTTTTTTAACTTTTATTATTCGTTTTTTTAAAAACTGCCTGGTTTGCAATGACAATTCTTACTGTAACTGGTAAAAGCCTTCAAATAAAGGCCGGAAACTGTATTGCCGTTGTATCATATCACTGTTTAGTGTCACTGCTTGAGCACTCAGTCATCTTGTAGTCTGGTAGAATGTCCTACAGGAACACGCTCAGGAGTGGGAGTTGGGACTGTGCTGCCAAGGATAAGGCTGGAATCTGCTGCTTACAAGGGAAGGGTATTTTTTTCAGTTGGTGTATAGACTCAGAGGGCTGTACCGTGGATTTCAGGCCAGCCTGGTGGTGCACAGCCTGTGCCTCTATTCCTGTACTAGTGCAAGGAAAAGGTGATAATAACATGGGCTGTTACCACAGGGCTGGGAGAGGAGAGGCAATTTGTCAGGGCTCCTGTGCTGTGTCAGGACAGCCGAGGAATGACAGATCTTTCAATGCAGAGACAGCAAGGAGAGATTCACAATAAGCACTTTGGGTTCATGGGAATGTGGAACTGCAGTGGATGGAGGCGAGTGCAGCCCTGTCACTGGTGATGCTCAGAGTGCAGGGGACAAAGTCCAAAGCATGGCCTGGAGGAATGAACTGGTAAGTGTGATCTGCTGGGGTGAGATGTTGTGTCTGTGGCTGTTGGTTCCTCACTGAAATCCTGTTTGGAGTCCTAGTGTGTGACCAGAGAACATGGGAGGTGTGTATGGGAGTAGAAATTAGAGAAGGTTGCAGTGATAAGGAATGCATAAGAACAAAATCATGCCATGCAATGGGACAGGGAAAACTGGGAAGGTATATGATATGGGAGAACACCCCTAAGGAAGGGAAGGAAAAGTACACTATTCTGCGTCTGAAGAGTGATGGGTGCACAAGCACTGGGCAGGACTGTGTGGTCAGGTAACCATGCTGCAGGAAAGGAGCTGGGTTTGATACAGGCAAAGCCCTGCCAAAGAAAGGGAAAACAAATGGGGTTTCTCTTTTGAGTAACACCTGTTAATCTGAAGAATCACTCTCTGGAAGAAATTGTATTTTTGAGAATGCACAGACTTAAACTGTCATTAAGACAATCTTTACCTTCCAAGAAAATGTTTCTTTTCCTTTTCTTTTTAATAAGGAACAAAGTTAAACCTAACTTGTGAAACTTTCTAAGGCCAAAAAGGAAGTTTACAGAAGGCAACCCTAGCTTTGAGGAGGCAAAGGCCACTCTCTGTAAAAATTGCTCTTTTCACTTTTTCAACACAGCTGGCTGGCTTTTTGAACTGTGGCCTTTAAATAATATATTTAACATTGATATATATATTATAGGTATAAATATTTATTTAAACAATGTGTAAATATTGAAACAATATGACAACATACAGTAATATTAAATATTAAATATATATAGCTATGTTATAGACATTTATATTTAACTGTATACATTTATATGTAAAAAATGCTTTTATCTGACCTGTCAGAACTGTAGGACACTTGAACTGGTGGAATTTTTGTTTTAAAATCCAACAGATGTTTTGCAGACATTTTCCTCTTGAAAATATTTCATAAAATGGTTGCCTGTCAATCTTCTCATAGAGCTCTGCTTTTGTCCCCAGGGGATGCATAAGGATGAATGGACAATTCAGGAGGCATTAAATCTCAGGGGACAGCATGAATATCAATCTCAACATGTCCAAAGCTTTGCAGGTTGATATTTATGAAGTGGTGAGTAGATGAGGTTAAAATGAAGGATGGTGGAGGTGGGTCCGTTTTCAAGGCTTGAATACAAACCTGTGTTTAATCTCGGGTTTCTCTCAAGGAAGGGCTTCCTAGGAGATTGAGGAGGGAAATAGCCAGAGAGGTTTGTGACAGTGGCCATCAGGATGATGTTGAAGCTGCACAGCAGCCCCACACAGAGGGTGGGATGTGGGGCAGTCACCCTGTGAGCTGCAGATGCTCAGGGAGGTGGGAACAGATGGAATACACTGCTACAAGGGTGAGCAGCACCACAGCAAGTGACAACCATCTTGCTCTGACAGTGCTGAAAGGTGGGACACGAACTGGTGGTAGCTGGTTTCTTTCTGTTTCAGGTAAGGGTGATCCCTGTAAGCTGTGCTTACAGTGGCAGGAGCTGTTAGTGGGGTTACCTGGGGTGGTAAAGCTTTGCAAACAGAGGGCATTTCTTATGGAGACAGTGTCAGAAATACTGATCTTGTGAAAATCACAGAATTGTTCAGGTTGGAAGAGCTGCCTAAGATCGAGTCCAGTCCCAGCACTGCCAAGGCCACCACTAATCACATCCCCACGTGCCACATCTACATGTCTTTTTAAATCCCCCTCAGGATGGTTACTCCACTACTGTCCTGGGTAGCCTGTTCTAGGGCTTAACAGCCCTTTCAGAGACAGAATTTTCCCTAATATTCCCTAAACCTCCCCAGCACAACTTGAGGCTGTTTCCAGTGCATTTACTGTACTGCAACTGTTCCTCCCTTGATGAAATCCCATGTGCCATAAAAGCTCCACATAATCCATTTAGGAATCAAACTGCTTTTCAGCACAGGAAATTTTCAGACAAATGTCAGACCCTTTCACAAGTGCTTCACATGCCCAGCAAGTGGAAGGTACTATTTCTGATCACTTAAGGTAAACAACAAACTGGCTGGTAAACATCTCTGGAAATACTTGATGAAATCAATTCCCTCACCTCCTAATTTGTGTTTCTTATGAAAAATGTTCCTTTGCTTCCTCTTGCAAACGTTCAACATTTAAAGGCAATAACATTCATGCCAGAGGTTTCCAATAGTAAGGCAAGATAACAGCTGCAACCTGTGATTCCCTTTTGATGAATTTAGGAAAGTTTTAATTAGTGAGTAATAATATCAAGGCAATTTTAATACTTCAGAATTAAGTAGTGGTTTGTTCTATGTGCAACATCATTGCAGATACATGTGCAAACTGGAAAGCAGCATGTCCACATAGCAAATTTAAAATAACTGCATGCCATACCTGGACAGATGTGTAATGGCCATGAACTGCACCATTCAGGCTTCAAATAAATGTGTTCTCTGGTTTGGAAACCTTGCAAGTTGCTGCAGGGTTCTTTTGGGGTTTACCTTTTGCTACATCTATTACAGCCTGCCACGTTTATGATCTTTTTTCTCAGTTATGAATTACCTGGTTGAGTCTAGGCCTGAATTTGCAATGGTTGTTTTCACAGGTTTGAGTGAGTTCTGCAGGCAATGAAAGAAATTATAGATAATATTAACAATAGAGAGATCAATGACACATTCTGAAGGCTGACATTGACTGTGACGCTTCACAGCCTGGATAATGACACTGTCCTCTGGGATGAAAGATGAGAGTGAAGGAGTAGCAGTTGCAAAAGTAATTTCCTCATTTATTAAAAAAAAAAAAAAAAGGAAGGAAGAAAAGGAACACCATTTGTTACTGGTGGTAGGCTTTGTTTATTTTCATACCCATCTTCCATAGTTCCTCTCTGTCAGCACCACAGATCCTCGATAATTAATTCTGCTCCCTTTGACACTGTGCACATGACATCACTGTCTGTCCTGCAGGAAGGATCTGGACTATGTGTGACCCAAATTCAGTGATCCCATGCTGGAAAGCTCTCCAGAATGCCCAAAAAAGCAATCTGACTGTAGGGTATTTCTGAGGCCAAATCCTGTGTTCAGAGTTGTTTCCAATTAACCGGTTCTCCTGAGCTGCCCTGAAAAGTGTCTGGTCCTTAAGCATTCATTTTTCCATCAAATAGAAAACATGAGCATCCTCTCTGATGGAATTGGCTTAATAAACCAGTCTTTCATTTAGGAATGTCCACTATAAAGTAATAGATTTGGTGATAAACAGCTCCTTTAAATGTGTTCTCTTTGGGGTTTAATCAGTCTGGTTTAGCTATTGTATGTAAAACCATGAGAGTAGTAGATTGTGCCTGTTACAAAGGCAAACCAGGATATGAGTTATGACAGCTATTCTCCTTCATGGGTTTTGGATTTACAGAGGTAAAATGGGCTATTCAGGAAGATTAAAAGAATTGAGTTTAATCCAACATATAGAGAGTTTGCACCAAGGCTGGAGGAGGAGACTAAAGTTGTTATAAGAGGCTGTTGCAAAAAAAAGTTTGGCCATGTCCATGGTGAAACAAACTCATGGAATTAAATTCCATATTGGATTTTTTTTTCCTTTCTAATACTAAAGACAGGGCAGGAGTAGAGCGTGATCTTCCAAGGAAAAGTAGACATTTACCAGAAGGATAAAAATCCCAGCTCCACTGTAGGCAGGTGTTGGATTGCATCCCTCTTCTGCTCTGAGGTCCCTCTATTTCCATTCTTGATTCTGTGCTTCAAAAAACAAGCATTTCTGATTTTTGGGGGATTATAGAGGCCTTCAGTAAGGGGAAATACAATGACCTTCGTGTATATGCTTGCCTTTTCATCAAAGCACAGTGTCCCCTCTTCTACTTCATCCCAGTCCCAGCTTTTTCCTTTGCCTTGCACCTCTCTGCTTCATCCAGAGTGTCACCTTCCAGGTGACTTCAGGGTTAGCAAACCTGGGTGCTGAGACATCAAGGACAGAGCAGTGTCACAAGGTAGTGGGAACGTGCATGGGTTGATGGTTGAAGATGTCTAAGAGAAACACTCATCCTTTGTATTGCTGCTTTTTAAGGAGTGTGAAATTGAGAACAATTTTTCACTAAGGAGTATTTTTCATTAATTTCTCAGGAGGGTCTGTTTAAACAGGAGCATCTCATCCCAGCTCAGGCTCCTGCTGGCTGAGTGATGTGTTTCTAGACTGAGCACAAGATCATGAGTCAAGGTTGAATTCTGGGGAGGTGCAATTGGACCTTTGGTTCTTGTTTCTCTCCATTTTGGCATTAGTGAGTTTCAGGCTAACATGGTTTGTGGGATTTTTCTTGAGCTTTTACTCTAAAGGTTGTTGTGGGAAAAAGGCATTTGACTTGCAGCTCTTTTGGGACAGAGCTCATCTGAGAGCAGAGGCACAAGGAAGCCCATTTGTCACTTTGGGTGACAGTGTAGTGTAGAGAGGCAGATGGTGGCAGCCTTTGCCTGAATTCTGAAAACAACCTGTTTCTCCTCTGCAGCTTGGAGAGATTAATTAAGGACTGCATTGAAAGGTGTGGGTCTGAGCAATGGCAGCTTGCTGGATGGAGCTGTTGCACAGAGAAGCTGTGGCTGCCCCATCCCTGGGAGTGCTCAAGGCCAGGTTGGACAGGGCTTGGAGCTGCCTGGTCTAGTGGAAGGTGTCCCTGCCCATGGCAGGGGGTTGGAATGAGATGAGCTTTAAGGACCCTTCCAACCTAAACCATTCTGTGATTCTGTGACACAAAAATTGCTGCCTGTTCTGGGGCTGTGCACAGTGGAAGTCAAAGGAACTTTTCCTTTGTCAGTCTGTTTGTGGTTTGGGGATGTTACCAGCACCTCTAATACTGTGCATGCTTGTTGAAATGGCTGTGGGTGCCTGAGATTAAAAGTGTGCAAAGCCACGGTGCCACCAGTGTGTCATTAGTCCTGTGTCATGGGATCTCTCTCTGCAGACCTGGCACCAAATTCCTTGGTATCGGTGACAACAAATGTGTCGGGATCCCTTCCCTTGCTGAGGGGACAGCTGTGCCATGGCCTTGGATTACGGGTGGGATGCTGTTCCAAAGGGGTAAATGCCTCTTGTACACCAGGGGTCCCTGGGGGGGTATAAACCAGTGCCCTGAGCTCTGGTTACATTCCCTGGTGTAAAGCAATCCTTGCAGATCCTTAGAACTCTGCTCCCAGCACTCAGAGATGATTCTGATGGTGATGCTCTGGCAGGGGAACTTTTGTGTCCAGTTCATGGGACTGAGCATGTTGCCATGTCTGGGTGGCTGCTGTTTGCAACGTGGTCATAATGGCAAATTCCAGGTAATCACTGATTATTTCAGATCCCCACATTTTTTTCCGTTCATGTTGTGCAAGTAGTAAGGCCTTTTTATTTTTTATTTGTTTTGCTACTCACTACTAAATGATATGTGGAGACAATTAACTATCACTTCTGCCATTTTAGAGCTATTTATCAACCATTTGTACCTCTCTTCCAGCAATGTATTTGTCTCCTGCCAGGAGACAATCTCTCAGAGATTCTCTCCATGAATTCTGGACTTTGAAGATCTCAGAGCCTTTTTGTGTAAGACAGTGCAGCAAACTGTTGTTGTGGCTATGTCTCAAATGGGCAGTGAATCTGGTCTATAAAATTGTACTTGGATATTTTCATTGCTCATAAGCTACTGGCATAATATAAATATTGATAACAGTGGATCAGTGGCACTCCTACTCCTTGCCTTGTACCTTCCTATATCTAAATGGGAATTGTACTTCACTGCTGATGCTCCTGTGTCTCATGTGTCCCTGGGATATGGTGGCTGCACCCCCTGGCCAGCTCTCTGGAGAGCAGGGACTTGGTTGTGATCCTTCTCTAGCTCTGGGCTGTACCCAGTGCTGGTGCTGGTGCTGGCTTGGGAGGCTTGTGGGTCCTCACACAACCTTTGGTCACTGGGCTGTAGTGCAGAATCCTGGGGAAACATTGCTGCTCTTGTTGCAGTTAAGATGCACTCGTGGCCTTCCCTCAGTGCCAGTCCTCAGCTTCAGTCCTCTGTCTGCCCTGAACCACAGTTATGCACAGAAATCCTCTATCTCCTCTATTCTCATTTGGCTTTTTATTGTTGTTTTCATTTCTCTGCCTTCTCCACTCCCCTCTCCTCTCTCCCCTCTCCTCTCTCCCCTCCACTCTCCCCTGTTTTCTGCTTCCCCTCAGACTAACACTGGACTGTCTGTGTTCCACTGGACTCCCTTGAAGAAGCAAAAGCAGTGGACTAGACTGAATGGACCCTTCTTCCCTTTCCTCCCCCAAAATCAAGGTGTTTGCAGTAACACACATTGAGGCTCAAACCACAGTGTCATTAAGTGAGATCCTTCCTCTTTTGCAGGCACTCCTTGGGAACTGGTGTTGCCAGATAAAGTTCATTCCTGAGTTCAAGCTTGTTTCCTCCTGCTCAGCCACTGATAAGAGCTGCAGCATTTCCTTCACTCCCATTAAAATCACAGGGCAGGCTCTGGTAGGACAGGTCTCTGGATCTGGAATTTCTACATTGCACAGTGGTAACAGGCCGTGCTGCTGTGATTTTAACATTATCTTTTTTTACAAGTAAAACGTAGTTGTGCCACCCTTGAGGTGCTGGGAAACGTGGGAGATGGGAGGTGTTTATGGCTTGCAGTTTGTTGTGTTTTGGGTTTTTTTTAACCTGGCTTAGAGGGAGGCTCAGAGTGAGTTTGAGTGGAGCTGAGGAAGCCTGTCTGGGAGGGTGAGCCTGGGCAGGTGTGGGTGTCTGCAGGGAGGTGGGGTGAGGTACTGGAGGAAGGGGGATTGAACTGAATGTGTGCATTTGGGCTCTGCTTTCCTAGATGAGTGGAGCAGGACAGAGCCCAGGAGAAGGGCTAATTCAGCAGGGATGCATGAGGTCACCTTGCTCACCTGCACACATTGGTCTTCCTGGTCAGTTCCTTCCTTCAATATTCCAATTTACCTTCCAGTTATATTTCTCTGCCTTTTCTTACAAATATTACTCAACATTCCCACCATTTAAATTTCCCTTCCCACCTCTTTCTTTTTTTAGTTCACACTCCTTGATTGTGTCTCTATTTGCATCTTATTTCTGTTTCTCACTTTTCCCCTCTCTGGTTCTGCATTCTACCATCCCCCTTCTCTGCTTTCCTGGTGCCTTTAGCCTGGCAGCCACCCACCAGCTCCCAAATGCTGATGGGGCCCAACAGAGAGCTCCATGGTTGCTGTTCAGCAGGCTGGATATTGCCTGAACAGGGTTCTGTATTTGGGCTGCCATAAAGTTGGGAGACATCTGACCTTTTTTTTATCTACAGCTGTATTGTTTGTGCTGTTTTCCTGAGCCTCAGCAATTGCTATTTCCTCTCTGTTTTCCCTCTTTGGGATGTGCTGTGCTGTTCTGCAGCACAGGCTGAACAACATCGACCTGGGAATTGAGGTGTCTCTGCAACAGGGGGTTCAAACAATTTGGCAATAATAAAAGATGTGAATACTAAATTACCACTTCCAAGAGTCAAAAATCCCCATTGCTGGCACCTGGGCTCCTAAAAGGCTGGGCTTGATGTTGCTGTTTAGGGTAACATTGAGTCCTCCTTGGCTGTCATGCTTTTTCAATCTGTGAATTTTCTCTTATCTTACTAAAAAAAAATCCTTCTTGTGCATCTTCTCTGGCATCTCTATATGAACTCAAGGAAAACAGTGTGGGCATGTGGAGACTGCTCTGCACATGGGCTCATTGCCTTTCTCCCTGAGAAAGTAAATTCTCTGTGCTGCCAAAGTTGTGGCTTTTAAACCCACAGCTCCTGGTGGTCCCTCGGTGTGCAGGACTGAGCTCGAGGTTGTTGTAACACTCTGCCACTGCCTAAAACTGGCTTCTTTTACTCTGCTGAATGATTTAAAGATTTTTCTGCTTGTGGCTGTAGCAGAAGAGGATTTCCACCAGGTGGTAATGTTGGGCTTTGGTTTGTGCTGTAACCAGCCTGGGTTTGTGTGTGGCTTTCAGGGAAGGATTTATAAGGTGGGATTAACCTGGGTCATCTCTGCGGAATTTTTTTGGGTTGTATTGTTATTTGCACAGAAGCTTTTCATACAAGGGAATTTCAGCCCATGAGTGGCTTGCAAATTCTTGCCTACTTACAAATATTCAGAATTTTGTTGTTTAAATTGTTACTTTGGGGGCCTGTGGCTGCTGTTAATCTATGTGCCTGGGTCTTTTCAAACCATGGTTGGTTTGTGTTAATTTTTTCAGGAACTGAGCAAACCTGGGATGGTGCTGCTGGGCCAGAGCTGCTCCTCAGCCATCCCTCCTGTTTGCTCCATGGTAAGGGAATGGAGAAGGTCAGGCCAAAGGAGGTTCCTTTTAGAAATGCTTTTTCTGTGTGCAAAGCAGTTTTTTCTAATACAGGGAGATACTAACTTCCAGGCATTTTGGTACATGGCTAAGGTGTGAGCTTTGTGTCTTGGTTTGTTTTTAAAGCCAAAATTTGGTCTTGGTTTTTAATTTTTGGCACTGTGCTCACAGCATTCACCTCACTTTTCACCAATATTCTAGTTTTTAGCAGAAAGTGTGTTTCTCCATCAGAGTACCAGGTGCTGCTGACCTGGAGAGCACTGCTGGGTGTCTGAGCTCCCTGCTCAGGGGGATATGCAGCACCTGTAAACCAGACAATCCCCCCTCTCTACTTACTGGTAGAACAGCTCCTTTTCTCCTGGTCATTCCCATTCCTTGGCAGGTTATGATGAGCAGCTGCTCCAGGAGGCTGGCAGGTCTCTGCAAGCACCATCACTTACATTGACAGGATGTTATTTTTGTGTTAGGACTCTCTGATTTTAGGCTGTAAATCACTGACTTGCCAGAGCCCAGTCCTGACTGCTGTGCTGTCCAAGAGGTTGTATGAAGAGCAGTTGCACTTGACCTCTTCTTCCTGGTTCTTCCTGCTTGCAGGAAAAGCACCCTCTACATCCCTCTGGTGAGCTGCCCTTTCCACATCTTGTTTCTGTGCTGCCTTTGCTGTGTGGATCAAGAGACCATACATCTTTGTCTTTCCTTCTCCTTGCAGTCTTTATCAGCTTCCAAAATCCTACTGCCTCCCACTACAAAAGGAGATTTCCTCCCTTATTCCTCATGAAGGAGTGAAAGGACCTGCTCTGTGCCAGGTTTCTCTGGTTTTCCTCTGAGGTCAGAGTGAAGGATTTGCATAGCACTTGCATGTAGCAGTGGCTTTGCATGGAAGGAAGGGCAGCAATGGCCCTTGCTCTTCTGAAATCATGTTTTACCCGGATATGGATCTAATCAACTGAGCTTCACTGTCTAAATCTGTTTAGGTCAGGAATTTCTGCCTGTGACCACTATGGAGGTTCAAAATTTGGGTACAAGTGTGTCTGCTCTGTTCCTTTCTTTGCCTTGCCTCCTTTTTATCCAGTTTCTCCTCTTTAATATTCTCAGGTCCCACACAGCCTTGGCTGAGGACCTGCTCAGTGGCTCATGCCCCACTGTCATTGTCATGCAGAGCTGGATATTTTCTCTGCTCATAGGCCATCAGTGATTGCTTTAGAGAAAGGCATTCTCTGTTTTGATAGTTCCCCAGAGATGAATTTATTGGCAAGACACCATAAAAGTTCTTTTTTCTCCATTCTGCAGCTGAAACTGTACGTGCTCATGGTGGCTGTTATTTCTGACACTTGCTGTTTTATTAGTAATATTGAGATTTTTGTCTTAATCAGCTGGTTGATGCTGGTCAGCATTCGTGGCTCTACTGCTCTAGTAGGAGGATGGAATTATGATAAGATTGATAGAAGATTCTGCTAAGTCTGCTGTATTGAGCCTATATTCTGTCAGGCTTCTCTTGTAACCTTAAAAATAATTAAGCAGCCTTCATGCAATTAGAGTTTTTCTGCCTTCTGATTCCCCATCTTTTTTGGTCTTGCAATGTTTGTTGCATGTTAATGTGATTTTACTGGGCTGTACTTGATGGATCATTTTTGTCTGCAAATAATTCCTGGCAGGCATATGTTGATGGATCACTGTCCTGTTGTTGATGCTGGTTCTACTACAGTAAGCAACTTCATTTGTCCCACCTTCCTAGTGAGAGAGGGACATGGGTGAGAGGAGAAATCCTTCTCAGTGTGCCTGCAAGGAGATAATGATTTAGAATCTGTATGACCAGTATTTTGGTATGTGCTCAGCTTTAATGTCCTCTCCCTCCTCACACAGCACTGCAGATGCCCTTAAGGCATTGTTTCCTTTTTCCTTTAAAATTGTTACAGAGCCTCCAATCCCAACAAGCTGTATTTACAGACCTCCTAATCCAGTTATCGTGCCACTACACCTGTGTGATGGCTATCACAGCCTGACTCCAGCAACAGCCAGTAATGGGTTTGTTCTTTGTCCACATTTATGGGTTTGTCTAACGAATAGTTCAGAAATCATATGTCATAAAGAGCTGTTGTGTAGCTGATGGGAGCTGGGGGGCCTCTCTCCTCCTGAGGACACACCTGAGCCCCAGCCTCATGATCTGTCAGGGATGCCAAGGCATCCTTTGTTAACACTGGGTGCTCTGTGTGAGGGGCATGTTTTCCAGCACGGGAACTGAGAGCTGATCTCCTGATGGGATCAGGTCTGTGGTGACATCACCCCAGTTCTGATGGCACAGGTACTTCCCAGACCTGGGTGTGCACAGGTACCTCCTCCCTCCCTCACTGGACTGAGATGTTGCCAGTTCTGAAGAAAGCTTTGGTTGACACTCCAGTTTCAGACACTCCAGTTACACATTGTCCAGCTCATCAAATTACACTTATGCTTACTTAGGAAATTTTTTTAAAGTTAAATTTTTTTCTCATCAGTGCTAATTAACACATGGAGATGGAATTTGCTATATTATACTTTATCACTGTTTTGCAGTCCAGGCTGTCTCTGGCCTTCCCAGTGAATGTTTGTAGAGGTATTATGGTTTTGGAGAAGTGCCCACTAGAAAGTAGTTGGAGAGTGATGGGGAAGCTATCCACATAAAGCCAGTATGCATATTAATAGTGTTCCAGCAGTAAAAAACAAGCAGAATTAAATGGACCATGTTTCTAAAGAAATATTCTGGCTTCTAGCAGCCTGAAACATGAGCTAAATCTACTCACTTGCACATCATAACATAAACAGCCTGATGTGGAACAAATCTCCTGCCACGTCAACAGAACAAATTTAGATTAAAGCTCTGATCATGACTCAGTGCTCTGATTTACATGTTGATGCTCAGAATCTCTTCTAGCTTCCAGAGGCACTGCCAGCACCTGAGTGGGGCTGTTTACAAATGCATTATGCTCTTTGCCCTAAGTTTCCTAAGGCAGTTGATTTTGGGGGAATGGGAGGAATTTTATCTTCTTAATATTCTAACGGATATTGCTTGGAGGTGGAGCTTATCCTGTGCTGAGCTGATGGCTGTGTCTAGTTCCCAGTGGAGCCATTGGAAGTCGACTCCAATGGAAATGTTGCAGCCAAGCTGCCAGGAGTGTTCCTAAACAAGTGATTCTACTTTTCCAAGTCCTAGTGGTAGATGCTGTTTCTTTTGGTGCTCTTGGAGCCAATGAATGCTATTAAATATAGCATGCTGAAAGATACTAAAAAAAAAAACAATAGAGACTTTCATGATGAAACATGACTCATTTCCAGGGGTCAGACAGTTACTGAGAATCCAGAGGAATCCATGAAAAGTATGCAGAACAAACAGAAAGTTTTTGTGGAGCTGATGAGAGGAACATGTGCTGGGTGGGCTCACACAGCCAGGCTTCAGTGGTGCCTCAGGGTGCTGGAGGGAATCCCATTTCCTGTTTTCCTTTTGCAGAGACTTGGCATCTGCTTTCCTTGTCATGAAACAGCCCAAAGGAGAAGACACTGCCCAAGTGAAAGGACATCAGCCAACATCCTTCTGGGCTTTGAGTAAGAGCTGGAGCAAAGTCAGGCTCGACCCAAACTCTGCTCACTGTCTAAGCACTGTTGCTGCTTCTCTGTGAATCCTGCTCCCAAGAAAAATATTCTTTTAGAAGTGAGGAAGCATCACCTCCTGGTGTCTTTGCCTCTCTCTCTTTGCCTTATCTTGGACAGCAGTATAACTTTCTAATACTTGTTGTTTTATATCTCAGTAAAGTTGCTGCAGAATCTGTCTTTGCATGACATTTTCTTATGCTTAATCTTGAAAAGAAGTAATGCCCCTCAAGAAGTGCTGTCAGACTTCAAACATGTCGAATGTGCTTCAGATAAAAGCAGGACTATGATGGTCCATGGGGTGTGATTTGAAGTGTAGGAGCTTTAGGAATGTGATGATGCTTCTGACATTTGCAGACAACCTCACCAGCAGAAGGTGAAAATGTCAAGATAAGAGCTGAGTCTCTCAAGACTCAGAGAGCTGCTGCTAAAATTTTAAGTTTTAGCAAAAACTAAATGAGCGAAACTGGAAGAAAGATCTGAGGAGTGAGGCAGCAGATGTACAAAAGGTGGGAAGTGTTGGTCCTGTGCTGCAGCCCACACGCTGGGCACAGAGGAAGGAGAGCAGACAGTACATGAGTCACTGTGTCCTCCCTTCTGGGTGTTTTTACAACAGAAATGTGAGAAAAATCCTGATATGACCATCCTCATCCCCAGTGCTGAGGAAGGCTGCAGTTGTGCTTCATCAGTGCATGAGGAAGGAGAGCTGCTGGACAGGCTCTGGGCAGAGCATGGTACAGGGGAGCTCAGGTGCCCAGAACGCAGCTACAGGTGCTCATGTCTGGATCTTCCTGCCTGGACATTAATGAGAATTAGAGTATCTTCAGGAGGAAACTAAACTCCAATACTTGGCTGTACTGAAATCAGAAATACGGTCCAGGAGAGTCCTGATTTTATATCAGTAAATCTCTAAATGAGACCTTGCTCAGCTGATCCATGCTGTGCCTGAGAGTTATAGATTTTGGTCTAATATTTACTGTGAACTTCTGAACTCTAAAATTACTTGTTATTGCTGCCAACATCGTGAAGCAATGAAAATCCCACCCCTTTGCTTTTTCTTTGTTTTTTTTTTTTCCCCAATAATTTTCTTGCAGTTTCTTAAAGTTGCGAAAGTAAACTGACAAGAACTCCCATAAATTGTTGAGTCCTGTGAAAATCTTCATGAATTAATTTTATTTTATCTGTTCAGCAGATTGACAATGGCTGGATTTCATTCCTGGTCCCTTCAGAGCTCCTGAGCTCTTGGAGGGTCATTCGAAGAACATATCTTATGTTTTGTACATAAAAAGTCTCAGGCTTATCTTTACTTCAGCAGCAGCTGCAATGTCAGGCAGTGGAAGCTTTTGGGGAGATAGGCAGGTACAGCCCCATGGAATACTCACCTGTTAATGTGAGCTGCCCTTTTGTGGAGTAGGACCTTGGTTTTGTGGCAGAATAATCTCACCTGAGCAGATATTTACCTTCCAGTGTTTTCTTAGCTGCTATGACCGGGTTTATAATTAACTTATGGTTTGTTTGTACTCTGTATATTCTTATTTGCAAGTGTGTGAAGCTCCTACCTCACAAGTTTAATTCTTAAACTCTTGTACTCTTTGGTCAGTTGTGGGAGCTGAGGAGTAGGGATGGAGTCCAGGTGAGGTGCCAGCAGATCCAGGGTTAGTGCAGACACTGGAAGAGTTGAAATGAGGCAGGAGTAGGATCAGCCCATGGCTCTGAAGGGTCCCTAACAGATCTTACAGTAGGCTTTAAAAAGAAAAGGAACACATAACTATTTATCTCTGTTTATTTTTAATTGCTGTGCCCCCCAAAAGTTAGCTATTTTGGCCTTTAGCTTGTGATCTCCTAAGATGTTGCAAGATATGTGCTCTTGAGCAAACATTTGTGTTCAGCACAGTTTTAGAGGCAGACACTTAAAGACATAGCAAATAAAAATTATCTTCAGCCTGGCCAAAATGCAATTAAAATCAGTGTGAAAATGCTGCAATTCTTGTCACCTCATGTCACTTTTGTCCAGGAATATTTACAGCCAGTCTTCATGTTTACAATAATTGCAACTATTAGTGAATATAATGAATCCTGGCTCCTGAGCCCAGGGTGCAGGTGGGGTAGGTTTCTGGAGCTCCCATCACCAGCAGACCATTCCCAGAAGATGTAGCCCTTGCAGGATCCCAGCACCATTGGGCAAGGCAAGCCTTGCCCTGCCTTGTCTGGGTTTTTGGGTGCCTGGTGTGGGTGTGCCTGGACTCCCAGTGAAAGCAGAGATGTTTCTTGAAACAAATAATTTAAAAACACTAATGATGAAAACCAAGCTCATGGAGAACTGGCTGAGCAGGTTGCTCAGAGCTGACAAACTGTTGCTGCCTCTTGTCTGAGAGGGAAATCTCTTGGGGGCAGGTACAAGATTGCTTGAAAGAACCAGGGTGTGAAAGCAAGAAGAGGACTCAAGAGCTTTGTTACTTTTATCAGCGAGTAAACCATCTCTTTTTCTAATCTTCTCTGGCCATGTGCCTCTCCTTTTTGGTCCTGTGGTGTTGAGGGTGGTTGTCTGCCACAGCTCCATCCTGTGGTACTGGCTCTGGAGCAGGATGGGACCACAGGCTCTGAGGGATGAGACCCACTGGTGAGACTCAGGGCAGTGGGGACCAGACCTGGCCAGACACATTTGTACAGAAACAAATGTCTTGTGGTGGTTTTATTTACCATTTGTACAGGCTCATCATCCTTCCTCTGAGCACTTGATCCTTAGAACACCGACAGCTTGTTATTTTTATTGCATAAAATGCCAAGCAGCTGCCTATCAGCAGCTCTGGTTAGAGGAAGGTGGGGTGTTGGGTGCTGTTCTGCCAATGCCTGTGGGATGCTGAGGCTTTGGGGTGAGGGTGACTGGCCAGGGACCCTCAGCAAGAGCCAAGGACACAGTCATGTTCACAGACATTATTGGGTAATTATACTTAGTAAACCATAGGGGATAATTAGGAAAGCTAAAACATGTGGCAGTTTCCACTACATCATTGCTGTGAGCACCACCAAGGCTTGGTTTGCAGCTTAAAAAGGGGCAGTGCAAGGGAAGGGGGAGCAGCTTCCCCAGCAAGGCACAGAGGGGCAGCTTTTGGGGGAGCAGGTGTCACCTGCAAGTCCAAGTAATCTGTGAGGTTATAAGGAAATAAAGGGATGCCTCTAAATGCTTTTAAAAAGATATTGATGTTGCTTTTTCTTTTCTAAGCCTGAGTTTTACTGCATGCGTTGAACACAAAGGTAAACACAAGTGGTGGAACAATGCTGTGTATTGTACTGTGTGCCTTGCTGTTTTATTAATTCATGTTTATTTGCTCATTTTACTGGGAGAGGGCAGGACTTTGGCTGGGTGGTGCAGCCAGAGAGGTCTTCAGGTGACCTCAGTGCAGGTGTGTTTGTCTGGAGGAAGAGAGGCCCGAGAGGTGCCTGTGGGAAGGTGCATTAATTCATGGCCTTTGTATTCTCCTTTACCTAATATTTTGGGATGTTTTTCTGACCTTTTGTATTCCTTAGCTTTTGTGCTGTGGGGCTGTTTGCATCCAGGCTGTTTGTATCATAATTCATCTTCTCAGAACTAAGCACGTTTTCTCATGACTATAGATAAGAGTAAAGAAACGAGGCAAGATCCTTAGTATTTTATAATATTAGCAATATTTATGATTAACGTTTTGTACATAATGATCTTTCCTTTGTGATTTGGGGAATTGAGAATCATAACAGCACAAGATGTAACACCTGCACAGAGGAGCACGGTGGGTTTCCAAGGCACACCCAAAATGTCTGTTGGATGGCTGCCATGTGAGCAGCTCCTGCCAGGGCTGGATTTTGGAGTAGGTGTCTGAGGGAAGGACCTCTGGCTTCCACCCTCCTTAAGGGAGTGTTCCCTGTACAGACCAGAGTGTGTTAAGTGAAAACAGAGATGCATATTTGTTAAAAGTGTATTTCAAATAGCAACTTGCAATGGCCTTGTAAATTATTTCAGTCCGTGAAATCACTGATGTTGGGTGGATTATTCTAGAGAAAAGCCTGGATCCAGGTGTTGTGTAGGGACCTCAGGAGGCACAGACACTGGCAGTGCTGGTGGTGAGGCTGCCAGCTGGAGTCTCCCCAGGTCTGGAGCCTGGGTTCAGCTCTTGGCAAGGATTTGGACCAGTCTTTTGGCTGTGACCTTGGCTGGTCAGGAGGGCCTTGAAACAGAGCCTGCTGTGCTTTGTTTGCTCCCTGTTCATGGGAGAGGAGCAAGGTCCATCTGTTTACTGAGGCTGCCCTCTCTTGAGGCAGCACTTAAAACATTAAATTGGGTCCAAATTGTCTCCTGATGATCAGCTCTCTTTTATTTCTCTAATTGCTCTTGTCTGCTAATGGTTTGTTTGGTTCCATAGTAGTTTCATTTTGTCTGCAGCAGTATTGATGCAAGTGTGGAAGCACATTAAGCAACAACATCCTGCCTGAGTTACAAGCCAAGGCACAGCTCCTTTCTAACGACTTTCCCTGGGCCACGAGGAAGATAAAGGGATTCTTCTCACTCAGCTCCATGACACAGAAATGAGCACTTGCTCCTGAGACACCTTTTGCAAACCCTCTCTGCTGCAACAGGGCAGGATCCTGGTTTATCTCCCTGCCCAGGGCTGCAGCAGGTGAGGCCCTGTGGGAGCAGGGTGAGCTGTAGATGCATCACACCTTGAACCCTCCAAGAGCAGCCTGTGTTTCCCTCTGTGCCCTCCTGCTCTGCAGGAGGAGATCTCTGCTTGGTCCTGCACTCTAATGAATAACAGCATCTCTGAAACGATGTGTGACAGCATGGGTGAGAACCTGTCACCTCTAAAGGAAAAACAATTAGGCCTATTTTTTTCCCTGACTTAAGCTTAAATCTCTGAGCCTGGAATGCAATAACATTCTTGTGTTTCTAGCTGCTTCTCCATTGGGCATAGGAGTTGCTGTACCACAGAAATTGTAAGTGATGCTCCTTCTCAGTGTCCTTGTGCCCCTGATGATGCTGGTGGGGAGGTGCCCTGGTGCTTTCCTGATCTGTTGGGGTGTTTGTTATGGGCTGTAACGCTGTGGGCACCCCATTTGCAATGTGCCTCTTCCAGCTGCACACACATCTGTCACCAGCTTCAGGACAGAGAGCACCATGGTGGGAATGTTCACTAATTATTTAGAGAAGTTACTCTGTTTTTGAGTGCTGACATAAACGTATTGGAAGTGAAAAACTTATGGGAAAGGGAAAGGAGGAATGAATGGACAAAGTTCTTTATATATATCTAGAAATAAAATGTCTGCTGATGTGGCTGTCTCCATCCAGAGGTGTGAACAGCTAATTGTGCCAGTACTGGGGCTCGGGTAAAGGTTAGCTTTCCTCCTAAACTGTCTCCCTGTTTTCTCTGGAATGAGTTGTTGGCTGATATTTGATTCGTTTTTGTCTGTGAATTGCTGAATCCCTGTTACCTAAATATAAATTTGAGATGAGCTATAAAATGTCTGCAGATATGGTGTGTCATGTATTGTACATGCAGTCTTTAAAAGTTGATCAGAGAAACTATGTTGATTAGGAGCCAAGCCTGCTTTTGTAAAATTGGACTGAGAGGTTTTTTTTTTTAAACAAATGTCTTTTCTATATCAAGTAAATTTGTTTTGACACCTAATTAAGTTAATTTAGGTGGTTTAGTGTAGTTCAGCAGCAGCTCAAAATCATGGTCTTCCACCTGGGCTGATATATTGATTCTGCTGGTGTTTCCTCCATAAATCTCCTTCTGTTTCTCTGCAGCTGTAATTGCATTTGAGAAAGGGAAAAGCATGTGTGCGCCCAAGCCACCCGTAATTACTCCTCTGAAATGCCTCGGGAGGTAAATGTGAGCTCAGTGTCTGTTGTGAGGCTGAAGTTTCACAACACTTTCTTGACAGTTTCTGCAGCACCTGTGTGAGAGCAGCTCACAGGGGCTGGGGCAAAGCTGTGACAATGCCAGGACATCTTTCACACCAACTCCTGCTAACATGGCAATGATGTGCAAAGACTTTCTACCAGAAATCCCCTTCCTGCTGGATGTCAGGATTGCAGCAATGTGTTTTAGTGGCTGTCCTAGAAGGTCATCTTTTGTTTTTCAGATGAACCTCCTTCAAGATCCCTTGGGAGCTTTTGTTCTGGAAATCAATTGCAAGTCCACAGAGATGTTTTCTTCCCTAATTGCTTCTTACTCAAAATCCAAATTATACAAGCCTAGAAGGTTTGGGGTTTTTTGTGGTTTTATTTGGTTTTTTTGTTTGGTTTTTGGTGTGGGTTTGGTTGGTTGGGTTGTTTTTTTCCCCCCTCTCTTTTGGAGCAGCCCAAGTGCCTGTTCTTTGCTGGAATGTTTGCATGTTGTATTTGTGTTGATTCCTAAAAGGCAAGCTGGGCAGAAGGAACCTTGCATATACATAACCATCAGTTTGGCTCTTAGGCTGGGCTGTTCATGTGCCAAAGCAATGTTTATATATGTTGTATGAAGATGTGGTTGTCTGGGGGACTGAACAGTAAAATTCCAAATTCTGATGCATGTTTCTGCCTACACCTGACGTGGGTCTGTTTATCTCCAGGCGATGCACCAAATCCATCTGTTCCTTCACAATGGAATAAGATAATTTTACTAAGAATTGACTAAAGGCAGCATGTTGTCACTGGGGTAAGTCTTGTGTTTTAACTACACATCTGCTTTAGCAAATAACAAAAGAGATTTGTTAAATATCTGCACTGAACCTTTGTGGCACTTCCCTTCACCTTGTGTACTGCTTCTCCTGAAACCTTAATGGGGAGGCTGGGCAGGCCAAAGGTGTGAGATCTTTGTGTTTGTTAATTCATAGAATCTCAAAGCTGGAAAAATCCCAATGCTCAGGATCCCCGGGCTGACACAGACAGGGGCACAGGTAATCCTTTGGGATGGAGGGTGAATCTCATGTCCTTCTCTGTCTCAGAGGAAACAGTGTTCTGGGAATGCTCGTTTTCTAAAGGCTTTAAATCAAGTGTTGGGTGATGGAGCTGCCAGGATTTGAGTGGTCTCCACCTCTGGACTGCCTGACAAGTCCATCTGGTGTGCTCCCAGCCAGTGCAGGATCAGCCAGATTTGGGAGTGCTTACTTGCATTTAGGTGGGCCTTCAAAGACCTCTAAAATGATGTGAAGTTAACACAATAGGAAATGGATTTTTCCTGCCCACCTAAGCAAGCCTTCAGTGATTAATGCTGTAAAATAAAAACAACAGCAACAAATTCAGTTTTATAACACGCTGTGGATTCCAAGTCTGTGAAAAATGTGTATTTCATAGAAGAATTTTTCCTTCCTCCTAGTACTATTTCAAAAGCACCTTATCTCTGGAAAAATCCCTTGTCTTCACAGCTGCATTTGGATGCTAATGGGATACACAGCTCCATAATTCTTTGTCTCCCTTCTTGTGTTGGTACAAGGCTAAACTCTATTGCAGCGTAGATATGTTCTACTAGAGAAAAGCTGAGCAGAAGAGAGGATTCGCTCTGTGGTTGTGAAATTAGTTGGGTTTTTTCATCTGTTGTTTTCAGAGAGATGCATTTTGTGCTCGTAACTACCAACAGAAAAAGGAAATCCTGAGGTACAGGTTGAGTTCTCACAACCTGCAAGAGGCTGTGCCCTGTGTTGTTTTCTCTGGGCACAGCACGACCGAGGAGCTCTGCCACCCCAGGAGCCATCAGTGGTGCTCCTTAAGTGGGACACAAATGTCCAGCTCAGCCAGGTGATCCCTGCCCTGCCCTCATGTCCCTCCAGCTGGTGCTCAGCGCTGTCCGAGATGGGGGCTTGGCCCAGCCTTCCAGGGGTTTATCCCTAATCCGCTGGGCTGGATGTTAGCCAGGGCTTTGTTTGAGTGGTTTGAGAGGCTCCGTTCTGAGCTGCAGCCAAGCACACTGCTACTCGGAAATAACGGCACGCTGCGAGTCAGGATATTCTTCCTGCTCATGGAGTGATCCAGGAATGGCAGGCACAGATTATATGACTTGAATGCTGCACTATTTATGATGTGTGTTCAGCCACCTAAATCACGTTGGCAGCGTTCGAGCTTTGCCTGGATAATTGATTCAAATGTAAATGGAATGAATAAATCCTGTACAGCTAAAATATGCCCTCTCTTTATCTTGATTTTTTTTTTTGTTCTTTGTGTTGACTGGCATAGAAAATAGGGAGTTAGAATCTCATAAATAGATATTTGACTTCCTTTGTTGGAGGGCAGGTAGAGTGAGGATGGTATGGTCTGTTTGGAAGTGCTTTACAGTTCTGTTTATTGAATTACGAACCTG
This sequence comes from Calyptomena viridis, assembly GCA_013390005.1. Classification (NCBI taxonomy): domain Eukaryota; kingdom Metazoa; phylum Chordata; class Aves; order Passeriformes; family Eurylaimidae; genus Calyptomena; species Calyptomena viridis. The sequence continues at coordinate 81,566 of WEIV01020548.1, forward strand.
TTTATAACTTGGCTTCTGTACTTCTGGTCAATAATCTGCTTGTGGCAATGTTTGTGCTGCTCTTCAATGGGAAGACCAGGTGGTTATTTATTTCAGTAAGTGCACATTAGTCAAGGGCAAAGTATCAGAGAAATTCTTTTTGCTGTTGTTTTTATAGCCTTGGAGTGAAATATTGTGGGGAATGTGTGCCCAGCTGGCATCAAAGGCTGCTTTGGTTTGGGAATCTGCTGACAGGGACTCAAACTGGCACCAGGACAAGCCTTTGTGAGCTTTTTGTGAAGGTTTTAAGCTATTTTCCCTTAAGGCTTCCTGGAGGTTTCATCAGACAGGGCTGATATGCTGACTAACACCAACAAAGCAGCACTCTGGAGCTTTCCCCACAGCTTGGGTGTGTTTAATCAGCAGTTCCACAGATGGAAACTCCTGGGACTGGTGTCTCCCCAGCATGGCCTGAGGGGCCCCTTGTTCCCTTATCCCAGCCGGCCCTTTGCTCCCTCATCGCGAGGGACCTGCGCTCCTGGTTTTGCTCTCAGAGCAAACATTCAGCCAGTGTCTGGAACTGACTGCTTGGCATTCCTCAGGCTATAAATATTGGGGCAGGAATCCCAGCACTGCCCATGCTGGGCACTTGCTGCCTGATCAGGACTTTGCTCTGCCCTCATCAGCTTTTCCCTTGGCTCTGGCATTAAAAGAATACCCTGAATGGATCATCTCTGTCCATTGGGACAGTCACTCCTTCTGGCAGCTCTTGCTGTCAGGCCCTTCAGAGACACCAGCACTTTGCAGCACATGTTAAAGCACCCGCCTGCCTTCCCTTGCTGTTCTGGTGTCAGAGTCTGGTGGGAGCTGGAGTCAGCCCATTGAAGTGTGCTAAATATGAAGTGTCGTATCCATGAAATGTGTTACAACTCACTGCAACACTTCGCTGTGTCCTGAGTGTTCATGCGAATGTCCAGACCTGTTTTGCATCTCATTAACTTCTTGGCTTTAGCAATGTCCTTTGGCAGAATATCCCACGTTTTAATTGCTGATGTGAACATCCATTTTCTCTTGCCAGTTGTCCAGAAGCCCCAAATCCAGCTTTTGCTGTGTCCTCTGCAGTCCTACTTGCTGGAGGGCTGTTGCTTATGTGATTTCTTTATTTTCCTACTCTCTCTGCTCACTTGCTGCAGTGCTGGGGCTGCTGCTCTGGGGTGACAGTGCTGTACCCCAGTGTGGCTGCAGTGCTGGGATGCTCTGGCTGTACCACTCCCAAAGACATACCAAGGTCCATCCAGATGCCTCCACCCTTGTCTTATCCCTATGCTGGTCCTCTTTGCCTTTGAACACCCAAAGCCCCCCTGACTTTGTGCTGGACTGTGTTGCTTCTGCAACTGTACAGCAAGAGGTTTGTCTGTGCCCTGTATCATTGCTGCCAGCTGTTGAGCATCCATATTTATAGATTTCTTCTTTTTTTATACAAATTCTTCCATGCACATTTTGTTTATAGTGGGAAAAACTGCAAATAAAAGAGTTCATGACCAAACTTGCCACTATCCAGAACCTGAATGTCCCTTTCCTATCTCTACTCAACTATTAGGGAATGGGAAATTTTGTGGCTGACTTCAGAGCCTGGCTTTGGCTATTTAGAAAATATCCATTCAATAAATCATATGGGGAGCAGCTGCCGCTCTCTGCCGAGCCAAGGCACATCAGATAAAATATTGCTCATTTATTTGGTTTGGTAGAAATAAAGTTGCTGTAGTGGAACATCATTACAGGCTGTTCTTAATTCACCTCAGGGCTATTTCTAATAGCAGCACACAACTCTCCTGTGACAGCCTGAGTGAATGAGATGGGTGTTTTGATGTCAAGCTGAATGTAAGAAAGGTTTTAGGAATCAAAGCTTTGAGAGAGAAATAACTACTGTTTGTGCTGTGATACTGGAAGAGCTCCCTGTTTTATTATTAGCACTATAGCTATTGAAAGCCCTGACACTTGTTCCTGGGGGATTTGAAGCAATTCAAGTCATGAAATACTGTTTCAGCTCAGCCTTTTACAAGTCACTTCGTGCCAGTGAAGCCGAAGGTGGCTTTGATCGCTGGCAGAGGCACTCAGGGCTGGCATTAACTTAATAATATTAGTTTGATTTTCTCAGCTGTGTGGCAGCTGGGAGCCCTGTGCCTGCCCAGCTCTAGTGTAGAGCAGATAACTGCTGTTGGACAAGCAGGATGGCCTGCGAGAGGCTGTACAAAGCCTTTGAGTTCAGACTTGCTGCTTTGCACAAATGAAATTAGTCTAACATTCAGCAATGGGGCTGTGGCATCTGCAGGGATGGTGCCTGCTGGTCTGAAAAGATGCTGGAGGCTGTTATTTTCAAAATAAAAAACAAAATAGGCGAAGAGGTGGGAAGACAGAGCTTTGCAGTGTGGGGCTGGGTGCACGTTTTCTTTGACAAGGACAAGCATCTAATCAGAATTCTGCTTTTCTCCTTAGAAAATTAAGTCTCAAGATGTCTTATCTCCCCCTTGCATCAGGGCTTGGCAAAAATGAATGAGAATCCTGTGTCTCTGAAGCTGTCACCATATTGCTGTGTTATGTCTTTAATCCCTGCTAACCTGTGTGAGGCAGCAGGTGTTTCACCTTTGTTTGGTGTGGAGTGCTGCAGAGGAGAGCTGTGAATCCATACTCTGCCACAGCCACATTGCTTTGCCCTTGCTTGTCTGTCTTATTCTCTAAAAAACAGAGGTAACTGGTGGAAAATGTATTTGCTCCAGCTCCCAGAAAAGCAGCTTGTGTTGTGGAGACTGTTTCAGCTCACACCGCAGGAGCAGGGCTGGATTCCTCTGTGTGAGCTGTGTTTGGCTGCCATCCCTTGCTCTTTCCTGGGGTGAAGGTGCAGCCACTGCCCTCGCTGTGTCGTTGCTCAGCTAAGGCAGCAGCACCATCACCCCTTGTGTTGGGTTCCATCACGAGCCTCTTCACTGCTGGTTCTGCAGGCATGTGGAGAATTTGGTGTGAGTTACAGGATGTTCTGGTTCCTGGCAAGAAATGGAGAGAAGGTTTCCAGGTTGCTGGTGTTACCAGAGGCTGAGCCTCAGCAGCACGGCCGTGCTTTCCATGCAGCAATGCTGCTGTTGCCCACGGCCATGTCAAACACAGCCCCTCCCCTGACAGCTCCATAGCCCCTGCTTACAATAACTTCTGCTGGAAAAGAAAAACCAATTGCATCCTGAAATAGCAGAGCTCTCTTGCCAACTGCTGCTGCTGACCTTGATTCTGTGTGTGAGGGCTGCAAAGTGTCATAATTCAATGAGAATATTTATATTGAGCTGCATGGCACAAGCTCAAAGATTCTCAAGTCCTCATTTCCATCTACCTAATTTTACATGGCAAATAGGGAAGTCAGTTTTTTTATTCAGACTCTCTGTTAGAAGTAAACCTCCAGAGTGCTCATCTCCTGTACATAAAAGTAGCTCAAAATACCGGTGATAAAGCTGTTTAGTTCAGCTGTATTTCCGTGCTATCGGTGACTTTGTTAACAGCAGGTCCCTGCATACGCTGTCACTTTGATGCTGGGCGTTGTATGGCACATTAAAAATCTTCAACTTGGTTCTAAAGCTTCACTAAAAACCCTACTGGGACTTTGATGTTGAGAAGATTCCGCTCAAAGCACCGAACCCCTGTGAAACTCCCCAGCCTTATCTTGGAGGCAGGATGGCGTGTGGCTGCCTCGGGCAAGAAAATATCAGTGGCAGCAAAAATGTGTAGTGATTATTTATGGTCCAAGCATCCACAGTCAGGAGAGGCTCTTGGAAACTACCGGAACCTGGTAATGCCTTGGAAAATCCCGTTCTTCGTTTGGGAGACAGTTTGGAGGGATGTGTGATTTGGGTATCGAGGTGATCCAGCACGCGGGGATTTCATGCACAAATTCCAGTTGTAAGTGCCTGTGCCCCCAAAGGGTCTCTCTTGTTCAATGATGGGATGCCAAAAGCTAGTGTGGAACCTCATTTAGGTTTTAATTAGTATTGCAGTGAGTTTTGAACCATGACACCCTCACATGCTGGGCAGGTGAGGGATGTACAGTACTTTCCCGCAGTGCTTGCAGGTAACTGGGACCTTTGGCATGTCTGTGCTGGTGAGTGCATCCCATCGTGTGTGTGAGGAGCTCTGCTGCAGAGCTCATTAGCGGATGTTGTTAATGGATCAATCTGTGCTATCAAAGTCTTGTTTTTACTGTGTCAGTGAGTGAAATTGGCCTTGAACCAATTTTTTTTTTTTACAACTTAGAATCATAGAACAGTTTGTGTTGGAAGGGACCTCTCCAAATTGTCTAGTCCAACTCTCCCTGCCATGGGCAGGGACACCTCCAATTAGAATGAGGTTGCTCCAACTTGGCCTTGAACACTTTCAGGGGTGGGTCAGCTGCAGCTTCTCTGGGCAACCTGCGCCAGTGCCTTACCAACCTCATTGTAAAAACCTTCTTCCTCATCTGTAACCTAAACCCTCCCTCTTTTAGCATAAAGCTGTTACATCTTGTCCTATCACAACAGGACCTGCTAAAAAGTCTGTCCCCGTNCCGCGCCCCGAGCTCCGGGGGCCGCGGGTTCGAGCCCCGCGCTCGGTATGTCCGTCGGGTCGTTCTGCTCCCGGTGCGTTCCCGGAGGTCTCTGCCTTGTGCTCCTCTGCGGGGCATGGGTGTATTTCACCAGTTCACGGGAAGAACCCTCCAGGCCCGGCCCCAGGTTAGCTCTGGGCCCGCCGCACTGCCCGCGATGCGGGGTGAGGACACGGTGCTGCCTCTCACTCCTGTCTCTGTTCTCCCTCTCCGGGAGCTGAGGTACTCGCCCATTTTGTGCATGGAAATAGCTCTTCAGTGTGGAAGGAGGGGAACCCAGGGAGGCTGTGTGAGATCTGTGGTGTCTCCCCGGTGTATAGGGCAGGAGATGGGTGCTCACAATTATCTGCACCAGTTGTAGGTGTGAACTGGGATACTGAGCCCTGCAGGGCCAAAGGCAGGACAGCCACCTGCCTGACTGGCGTGACCCTGTTCTTCACCTTTCAGCCTGCTCTGGACTTCTTTAATGCCTCTTTGTCTAGCCCTTTCAGCATCACACCAGTGTTTTGATGCTTTTGCCCTAGGACAGGATCTACACACTGACACTGGACTGATCATGGAAGGGAAACAGCACATGGCTGAATTAGCTCTACTCTCGGGATAATTAACTCATCAGCAGGGTTTGTTTAACATGAGCTCTCTGGTTTCAGCTGCATTCTCTCTGGAGCAGTTGGTGTCTTCCTGGATATAAGCATTTATTTCCATAATGCTGACTCCAAACCCTGCCTGCAGGGCTGTAATTTATCCCCCGAGGAGCGTCTGGACAAAGCAGGGCACTAATTCTGCCACCTGTGCTGATGATGTGTCCGAAGAGACCGTGTCAAGTCTCTATTAAAAGCTGAGAGTAAGACAGAAAGCCTGAAATCTTTACTTCTAGAAGATGTATGAATGTAATATAAAGCTGCTGCTAATTCTTCCCAGGGATTAATGGAGACTATCAAGGACAATTTCACTCAATACCGCTTTTCTTTTTGNTTTTAGCATAAAGCTGTTGCATCTTGTCCTATCACAACAGGACCTGCTAAAAAGTCTGTCCCCGTCACTCTGAGTGTGTATCTGTCACGCTGCAGTAGGAGGTACTCGACCCTGGCATGTGCCCTGCTCTGCTGGGCTGAGTCTGTGCTCGGGGCTGGCACTTCCTTCCATGCTATGTGTCAGCTCGGCGTCGAATCGCTCTTCAGAGTTGAAAGGGGCATTAGATGATCTCTCTCTATTTTGTCTATATTGCGTTTGTTGCAAAGGAATGGCTCTACCTGCACCAGGACCCGCCCGAAGGAGCGTTATCCGCTGCCCGGGTGCCCGGGCGGTCCCTGCCCCGCGGGCCGCCCGCCGCCAGNTATAGGGCAGGAGATGGGTGCTCACAATTATCTGCACCAGTTGTAGGTGTGAACTGGGATACTGAGCCCTGCAGGGCCAAAGGCAGGACAGCCACCTGCCTGACTGGCGTGACCCTGTTCTTCACCTTTCAGCCTGCTCTGGACTTCTTTAATGCCTCTTTGTCTAGCCCTTTCAGCATCACACCAGTGTTTTGATGCTTTTGCCCTAGGACAGGATCTACACACTGACACTGGACTGATCATGGAAGGGAAACAGCACATGGCTGAATTAGCTCTACTCTCGGGATAATTAACTCATCAGCAGGGTTTGTTTAACATGAGCTCTCTGGTTTCAGCTGCATTCTCTCTGGAGCAGTTGGTGTCTTCCTGGATATAAGCATTTATTTCCATAATGCTGACTCCAAACCCTGCCTGCAGGGCTGTAATTTATCCCCCGAGGAGCGTCTGGACAAAGCAGGGCACTAATTCTGCCACCTGTGCTGATGATGTGTCCGAAGAGACCGTGTCAAGTCTCTATTAAAAGCTGAGAGTAAGACAGAAAGCCTGAAATCTTTACTTCTAGAAGATGTATGAATGTAATATAAAGCTGCTGCTAATTCTTCCCAGGGATTAATGGAGACTATCAAGGACAATTTCACTCAATACCGCTTTTCTTTTTGTAAAGTGAAGCTTCCCTAAACCTGAGGCAGGGCAGAAACATAGCTCCGAGTCTGTGTCGCTTTCCTTCAGTCAAATGGAATTAGCTGTCTTTATTTAAAAAGTCTCTGCTGGCATCACGGTGCCGACACTTTCTGAGACAACAACATGGAAAGAAATCCATTTTCCAGGCTGGAAGGAAGGCAAAAAATAAATTGGGAGAATGAAGAGTGAGGAGGAATTGAGGCGTTCACAGTGTTTGCAGTGCAAGTGATTGGAAGTGATGGGAAGAAGGCAGGAGAGGGATTCATTTGTTTAAAATATAAGGCTGGAATTGACTTTGAGGTGCATGTTGCATCACTGAGGAACCCAGGCTGCTGTGGCTCTGCTGGCTGGGTGCTGGGCAGCAGCAGGCAGGGATGGAGCAGGTTGGCTACTGCAGTTCCTGGGACTGGCTCTGACCATGCACCCCAAACATGGAGCAGAGAGCCAGTGTCTCATGGTGTGTCACTGGAGGCTCCTGGCAGCACTGCAGGAAGGTCACAATCTCTTCTGCTCACCTGACACCAGGTTTGAACACCAAATGTGCTTTGTGTAGGGCCAAGTGAGAAAGGGTGCCCTGGGGAAACCTGAAATGGGCCAGAACTAAGAGTCAGGACTCAAGATACCCACACAGAAAGGTGCTCAGGGTGGCACTTTGACCTCAGTCGGTGCAGGCAACGACAGTCACTGACAAAATATTGCAAAACTCAGTAAAGCCAGTGCCTGCCCAAAGCAGCTGGGGAGGAATTTGGGCTGCCCAGTCTTCCCTGTCATGCCTTGGTGCCCCTGAGAGCCCTGCAGCCTGTGCTGCTGTCAGCGTTGTGCTGGGGAGCTCTGGGTAAGATCTGCAGACACATCTGCAGAAGCGCCTCCATTTTTGCACTGCAGCTCATCACACTGCCCTGACTAATGAGGTTTGTCCCTTTTGGGGGGCTGATAACATTATGCTCCTCCTGCTTCTGTTCGCATCTTAGAAGAAAATTTCTTTCTGTAAAATTCCTGGAGGCATCGATTTGTGGTTGTGTCATGGCAGTGATTTTACTCAGCCTTGCTGTTTATGCTTGGCATTGCAGATGCTTCCAGAAATCAATGCTGCTGCTCTCTCTCCTCCTGACAGGCAGCTCCTGGGAGCTGCTGCCCGTGTGTTTGTGTCCTTCTCCCCATTTTCCCTGCCTGGGCTCTATGTGTGGCCCTTCAGCGAGATTATGTTTCTGTGTCTCGAGTTCCCTGTGTAGGAAACTGCACGGGTGAGTGATCAGACACAGGTACAGCTGGAAAGGAGGGCTCTGACGTCTGCCCACGCACACTGTGCCATGAATCCTGGGTAGGTGCGTGAAGCAGGAGCCCTGGGTCAGCATGAGCCCAGGCTCGGCTTGGCAAGGCTCACTGTGTTACATGAGTGATGGGTATTAATGAAGCTGCTCTGCCCTCCTGGGCTGCTGACAATGGGAGCTGTTAAACCAGCTGTAAATCTGGCCCTGGGGATTGTGGGTTTCTGTCAATCCTGGGCTGAAGTCCAGTCCCAAAACTTGAGAAGTGTTTGATTCCTTCAGTCCTTACTGAAACCTTCCAGCTCCTTTCTAGATGATTTTAGTTCATGTTTTGGCAAATTCTGTTGCTAGAAATTAGTTTCAGAGCCTGGCTCTGGGAGGATTCATCCATCCCAAACCAACCAGAACACAGGTAACTCTACAGAGACAGGTGCTACACTAACGCTGAATTTCTGATGGCGAATTTAATGTGTTACACTGCAGTGGGGAGCTCAGACAGAGCTCCTTCCTTCCACTTCCCTGACCAATTTCAGTAGCAGGAGTGGCAAAAAAAAAATCTCTCCTGGGCAAGGCTGCTCACAGCGAGGCAGAGAGAACACAGCAGTGAGTGGCACTTTCCTGTGCATTTCTTTTCCAGGCTCTGGCCTGAGCTGCCACTGGTTGACGTGCCTGACCTCCTCCCAGTGTAGATCTGCTTTCTTGCCATGTCTCCAAATTCCCCAGTAAGGGACCAGGTGGGGAAAACAGTTCATCACCTCAACTTCAGCTCTTCAGAGACCAGTCTAGGAATTCATAGCCCAGGTGCAGTCAGTGTTTAAGACTTGTTTCATTTTCCCTTTCTTTCCCCGTGTCTGTTCTAGCCCAATGCAGTTTGAGGTTTGCTGTGTGATTTTCCTCCTCGAGTGCTTTCTCCTTCCCCTCGAGCTGCTGCCTTGTTGGCATCAGGGAGTTACTTTCCATCTACCTTTGAGCTGAGCAGTTCATTAATGTTCACAGCATCCATTTGGAAGCAGTCACTGACTCCTAGGAAGTGTCCTTGAGAGAGAAGAGGCTGAGCATTGGTACAAAGCAGCTCTGTGACAAGCTGCAAGTCCTGCCACTAGATTTAGGTTTTTCACCCCGAGAGAGAGGATTCAGTTTATGTATATTCTTAATAAGGAGTTATTATTTGCCTGTTAAAGAAATTTTACAGTCTCAGGTTACGCTTTTTTTGTTATTTTTTTAATTTTTGTTTTTATCTGTCACATAACAATGAAGAGAATTTGTGCTACTGTAGCCTTCAAGCCTCTGAAAGGTCTCAAAATCACCATTTGTCATGTTCTTCAAAATGTGGTGAGAAAATTCCAATTTTTTTTTTGTTCTTTAGTGTTGTTCAGCAATTTAATTTGATCTGTAGACTGCAATTCTCCTAAGCTTTCCCTAGGCTTCCATGGTTCTGAACATTAGAGGAAAAAATCAGTTAATTTAATAATATTTAATAAATAATTGTATTTGTATACTTCAATATTATTCTTCTAAAGATCCTATTGCTGTTTAACCTGCCATCTTGCAGTTCCACAAACTCTGGGCAGTGCAGGATGCCAGGAGCTGCTCTGGAGCATCTCTCCTTGGTGAGTGTTGGTCTTTCCATAAGCCCTTCCATTTTCCAGCATTTGTGTTGAGATAATCTCTTCTAGAATTTCTTGTAATGCTTTATTTTAATTTATCTTTCCTTGTCACTGCAGGACTGAATCCAGCCTCCTGGTAAGTGATATCTAAATCACTGCTGCAAGGAGAGGATGAAATATGGGCACGTGAGAGGGAGGCAAAGGATTTGACTGAGGAAGAAAAACTCACAGAGCAAGAAGAAATATGGACAGAGTGTGTAAAACAGGCCATGTTCCTCAGCTCCTGCTCACTGCTGTGGTACAGGATGTGTGTGTATGGATACAGATCTCTGCCTCTCACAACAAGATGATCTGATGTGAGTGTGCGACCGTGCTGTGCACGATAACTTGGGTGTTTATTGCACACGCGGTGGCATCTCTGAAACCAGCTGGAAATCCACATTTGTACATGCTCAGCAGCTGGCTTTTGCCAGCAGCAATATTGCTGCAGCCTGTACAAGGCTGGAGGAGTCTCATCGACACTTCACTGTGGGTGTTCATGGTGACCTTGTGCATTTGGAAGAGGCTCTTTGAAAGGGAATAAAAAAAGGTTGCCCCAGGCAGTAGAAGCACACTGGGGCAAGCAGCAGAGCCAGAAATAAAATAGGTTAGGGTAAATCACCCTGAGCCACCTCGGGAGAAAATGGGGAAAACAGGATGAGAGTTGGTGGGATGCAGGAATATAATGGGCTGGAGAGGGGTCGGCTGAGGAAGGATTTGAGGAAGGATACTCCACACCATGCACTCCACAAGGGGCCTGGTGTGGGCTGCAGTGCTGCTCAGTGTCTCTTCCCTGCTGTCCAAGCCAAGTCACCATCTTGCTGGGCACCTGTGTGTTCCAGGGGAGATGATGTTTCACTTCACTCTGCTGCTCCAGCCTCCTCAGAGGGGCTAACGTCGTTCATAGGGTCATAGAGTGGTTTGGGTTGGAAGAGACCTTTAAAGACCATCTAGTCCAATCTCTGGTTTTGGGACTAGACTGTCACCAGCACACCAAATGCAGTCCAGGTTGAGTGTTAAATAAAACATGAGCTCATACTATGTTTCTGTGACAGGGCTGCTCCATTGGGCCTGAGCTCATGGCCCCACACGCTGAGGGACTCAATGCTCACTTTGCTGCTGCTGCTGCAAGAAAACATGTTTTGCAGTACTGAAGAGCATCTTAAGGCTATTTTTACTGCCTTCTGTATTCCTGTGGGACAGCCAGCTCTAAACTCACTGTGGTGGTAACAGCTTTCTCCTAACTTCAAACTGAATGTATCAGCTTGTGTTTGTTCCTGTGCCAGTGTCATCCCTGAACCCAGGCAGCTCTCCTCTCCCTCTTCTCCCCTCCTCTCCCTCCTCTCCTGTGTTTGTGGAGAATGATCATATCTCTGCTGCTCTGTTCCATGAGGCTGAGCACACCAGCCACTCTCTGGTTCTCCAGCAGTCCTGGCAGCCCTTTGCTGCACGTTTTCCCCCCAAGTCTGTCTCTGTTGAACATGGGTGACCAGACCTGAACAAAGTCCTCAGATAAAATCTTCCTGGGGCCTTGCACAATGGAAACTTCTGAGAAGCCCGGCCAAGCCATCTGCTGAGAGGTGAGAGTCTTATTCCTGCAGTATGAGATTTTCCTTTGAAATCCATGTTCCTGCTGTCCTCAGCTCACTCAGCTTCTATAAATGTTGCTTATTCAAAATTATATTTATTGTTGTCTTTATACATTTCAATACAATTTCATTTTTCACAGTCGATTTGTGACCCTTGACAGATCCAACTGAATCAATTTGAAGTTTGGTCTCAAAAAAGCTGACACTTATCAGGTCTCTGCAACCTCTTCACAATTTCCTTGTCAAGAAAATCTTTTCCCAGGACTGCACTTGAAACAGGAATGAGCATTGTAAATCCCACAGCTCCTCAGGGATTGGCAAAAGTGGACTGTTTCCTACTCTAAGCCTATTTGAACAAGTGCCCATGTGCTCTGTGTGCTGCCCTTCTCCACAGGCAACCCCATCTGCCTTGTGTCAGGTTCAGATGCTTCAGTAACTCATGATTTCCTAAAACTTGGTTTCCTCAAAGCATGGGAAACCCCACTGGGATGGGTATCCCTGCAATGATTGCATGGCATTCTTTTTGAGATAGATGGGGGGGAAAAAGTGGCATCTGAGCATCCAGAGAGAAATGGCAGCTGGTCAAGTCAGTGGTGACGTTGCCTTGTGTAAATCAAGAGAGGTGGCAGCTGGGTGTTGCTTGGAAGGAGCAGGAGCAGAGGGATGCTGCTCATGGGCTGGGGAGGCTGTGAGGGAAAGGTGTGTCTACTTGGCTGCAGGTTTTATATAAGGGTGACTTCTTTCATCTCATCTGTGGGGAAAAAAGGGACATCGTAGAATCCAGAGGAGCCTGAGTGGAGCCAAGAGCCCGTCCCAGCTGGCTGTGGCTGATTCAGGTAACATCCTCTGTGCACTGGTGTGGTGGCAGGGTGACAGGTATGATGGCAGGGTCCTTGCTCTGGAAAGACACATGCAGTATGCCTAGTGCTCGGCTGCTTTATTTGGAGATTGTGCTGGGCATCAAGCTCCTGATCACCTGCAAATGTCTGCCATTTCATAAACAAATTTATGTTAATAATTATTAAATTATAGCTTTTATTTAGCATATTTTTATCACTTGTACTTTAGTTGGTTGCTTTTGAAATTTGCAAAGAACAAGGATAATCCTCAGATGCCTCCCTTGGCAAAGACCCTCACCAAAACACATGTAACTGCTCATCACAAGGATACAGAAATAATTTAAACCACACTTTGGGGGAGAGCAGTTTGGCTTATTTTGAGTGAACATTTTGGGCCAGGAAAGGGCTTTTATTGACTCACACGTGGAGTCTGTCCATGTGTGTGGACATGAAGGAAGTCCTGCTGCCTCAGGCTCGAGCAGAGTTTTGCTTGAGCTGGATAAAGAATAGACGAAGGATTTCTTGCTTGACCTCTCTCCTAATAAAGACAATGGGATCATTTCTGAGACGCTTTTGCTCCACTGTTCCCTCTGATGTTCTCCTTACCAGCAGGGGAATTGCCTGGAGATGACGCTATTGAAGCTTTTTGGAATCATCTTTTTCTGTGGCCTCCTCTCGCCCTCGCAGGAAGTTTTGTCCGGCCTGTCCTGCGCCGTCAGCCCACGGGCGATGCAGAATGGTAACTACAAAGCATGAGCTGTGTTTGTTTTGAAAGCTCTCTGGAACCATGAAGGGGAGTAAAACCTCCTGTGTATCTTCATCTTTACTTAATAGTTCCTCAGGGACTTTGCTGAGAGCCCCTGAGAGCCATCACTGGGCTCATGGGTCAGGGAATTCTCTGCTCCAGAAATGGGGCATGTTTTAGCACCAGGCAGCCACACGGAATTTCAGGGCTATTTCCCTGGGTTATTTCCTCTTTTTATCTTAGTTTCTCGTTTCCATATTGGAGCAGCTGATATTTGACAAACAGCTGCTGTGAAGTAGCAGCCATGGTAATATTTGCAAAGCTCCGGCTTGTTTCAAGTTGCTTCTACTAAAAAAAACAAACACAAAACCCCAAAAGCAAAAACAAAGAGGCAAAAATCAACAAACAAAAGCCCTTGACAAATGGGAAATGAGTTGTGAGTGGAAGTCCAGACTCTGAGTGGGGTCCTTGGTGTTCCTGGCAGTGCACAGCCATACTGTGACATCTGAATTGGGGGTCTGGGATGTTCTCCACTGCTGCCTCTCCTGTTTAATTCACCAAGGGTTTAGTGCACATTGTAAAATACTGTCCCTGCATGATTTGACTGCGTGCAGACAGCTGATGGCTCCATGAGGAGTTTTGGGGAGTGGAGGGACTTTTCTGTGAGCTGCCTTTGCCAGGACAAATCTGACTGAGTTGGGAGAGGTCACTGCTGCCCTTGCTGGTTCTCACATGCATATATTTTCCAGTTCTCTCAGATGCCATAATTCATAATGGGCTTCTCCAGCAGCACCTGCAGGGCCTTGTGCTCCCCAACATCATGGGTGAAGGGGGTCTGCTGAACTCTCCCACCAGCATCACGGGGTAAGTGCTTTGCTGTGCACCTTCACCATCAGTTCTGAAGCAAGAGAAGCTGAGCTGCTGTTGGCATGTTTGGCCCAGTCCATTACTGACATTCTGACCTTATGGAGGTTGTCTGTATGGCAGCAGTGCAGGTGACAAGGTGCCCTGCAGGTTTTGGGTGCAGTCGCAGAATGACAGCTCTGGTGGTGCTGTTGATGTCTGAGATGCTTGACAGCACTGAGAGAGGGAAAAGGGACCACAGAGGGGAAAAAGCTGATGGCTCTACAAACTCAGCTGCCTTCTTTTGGCTTTCAGCTGTCTCTTATCCTCGTGCCTCCAGCCACAGCTGGCTGTGGTGCTGTGGGTGCCGTAGGTCCCTCCCTGGGTACAGTTGCTCAGCTGCTGGAAGATGTTTTTAATTTGTGCCAGCCTTTGCTGTTGTTCGCAGCCTGCACCTCGTCCAGGTCCGGCTGCCCAGGCTGTCGGTGGTGCTGCTGCCAGGGATTGGGGTCCAGCTGACCATTGGGGCAAAGCTGCAGCTCAGCGGCAACTGGTGAGTGGGGGATTCATGGTGGCTGATGAGGGCAACCCCTACCCTGCCATATTCTGCATATTTCATGGATTTTGAGTTGTTTCTTACCTATAATAAAGTCACAGAGCAAGACAGGCTCCAAAAGATGGCTTGTGACGTTGCTAATTTTCTGCAGGAGAAGGAGGTGCAGTCTCTTTTTTCCTGGCTCTGCTGAGTTTCTCTGGGTAGAGGCTGAGAGATGAAATGATTCCATTTTATTTTTTACAGCTTGGTTGGCCTGCTCTCAGAACTAATTGATATCTTAGTAGATGTGAACATTACTGCAAACATTAAATGCACGAACTTTGAATCTGGCACGGTCCAGGTTGTCACTGAAGACTGCCTCTGCATTCTTGGGGCCATAAAGATCAAGGTCCTTTCTGGGTAAGTGCCTGTGGATTTGTGTTTTCCGTTATGTGCAATCCTCTTCTCTTTATCCAACAATATGGACAATCTGCCAGGACACAGACGGTGCTCTGCTGATACAGAGCCAGGCCTCACGGATGGAACTTCTTGCCAAAGGCAGCTGCTTCAGTGGAAATGGAATGAGGGTTAATTTGCCCTGTTTGTCTGTGGAAATTTTAAGATCTGAAGCATGAGGTTTGGTACCTTTTGTCAACATGCTTTCTCAAGACTTAATGAATTGATATCCAAAAGGTACAAGTAATAGGGCAGGAAAAGTTCTAGGAAAACAGCACCATTGCTTGCCCTGGTTTTACACTCTGTCTTTGACTGATGTCCAAGGAGGATGCCGGGAATGTGAAGTTTCCCTCTGACTGCTGTGGATGTGTATAATTCCATGCAAATGTCCCATCTCTTGCTCAGTCTTATTAAATTCTTGACAGCAAGAATTTGCTGACTTCAAGTATTGATGAATGCAGCAGTAAATGGATCATGGGAAATATTTTCTTTTATTGCTTTTGAATTGCCTTTCAGGTTCATTGAATTTCTCCTAATTAATTTTTGCATTATGCATTATATTTCAATCAGTGCAGCAGCTGCTTTGGAAGATGCTGTGTGAGTGAACAGAAGAACATAGCTCACCTGCTCTGGGGGTCATGTTTTAAGTTTTAGCAGGAATAAAGTGATGGTGTGCAGGAAGTGAGTTCCCATGGGGGTAAGAGGAGTGTGGATGTGCATGATTGACTTCATGGCAGCTCCTCAGATCCATATGTAGGCAGAATTTTGGCATAAAAAACAAGATGCTCTATGAATTCCTGCTGTCTGTGGCTTGCCAACGCAACAGTCCAGAAATACATTGATTAGCAGACATAACTGGCTCTGTGCTGCTGCAGGCATTGCATGTCCCAAGTGAGCTGTTCAGCAGCAGCATGGAAATGTCACACAACAGATTTCTCCTCTTGTTATTCAAGATGCAAATTGTTTGTTCCCAGTAACTAACATGGAGGTATTTCCTAACAGCTCCCATTTCCCTTAACTACAGCACTGATTTAAATACCAGAGGGAGACACCAAACACAGGTTACACTGTGAGAGCTCACTCCTTTTGTGCAGTGATGTCTGTGCTCTACAAATGCTGAAGGAAAAAATTTTTCATGGAAAGGGTTGTCAAGTGTTGGAACAGGCTTTCCAGGGAAGTGTTAAAAAAACATGGTTATGGCACTTGAGGACATGGTTTAGTGCTGAACATGGTGGTGGTGCTGTGTTGATGGTTGGATTTGATGATCTTAGAGGTCTTTTCCAACCTTAATGATTCTATGGTTCTCAGAAATGAGAAATTCTCCCCTTGGTGGGGCAAGTGTTCCCTTTTCCCCCCTGGCTTTCTGCCCAGCCCCTGCTCTGGTTGGTGTCAGCTGCAGCAGTGACCCCGAAGGGATGACTAAGGAGTTAGTAGAGATTAAAATGAAGGCTGGAGATACTTTGGTCTCCTATCCTGAAGCTTTTTACTGATTGGGAGTTTTTTACTTTCCTTTCCAGCTTACTCACCCTGTCAGTGAATGAGATGGTGCTTCGCCAGCTGACAGCGACTCTGCCCGCTTTGGTAGGGCTGAAAATTGTCCTCCTTTCACAGCTGAAACACAGGGATATTGGGAAAAACATGTTACAAGGTCACAGCAAGCTGCACCTTCTCTCACTGACGTGCCATGAGGCAGGAATGTCTGTGGCCAGCCTGGCAGCTCCAGTGGGACAATGCCTGGGATATTCCCCACACCAAAGCATTCCCTTTCAGTGGGGTTCCACAGCTCCAGGGATGCTCCACTGCCCCCACATCCTTCACAGCATCCCAGCTGTGCCTAGTGCTGTGCAGCACTTTTTCCCTGGGGATTTAGAAGAAAAGGGGTGGATCTAGGCAGGCTGTGAGTGATTATGGTGAGGGGGGTTGAGCAGTCACATTTCTGCTTCATGTTGCAGCTCTGTCCTGTAGTCGATATTGTGATGAACCTCGTGAACATCCAGCTCCTGAGCACTCTCAATTGTGAGTTTCTTGTGGAGGATGGGGCACTGCTTCCCCACATTCTCCTGAGTGGGAAGGGCCCCTTCCCCAAGTCGTGTCCATTAGTGCATCAACAGAAATCCAACACTTCCACAGGGCTGTTGAATATTGAATTCACACCCCAACATTCCAAGTGAACTGTTCCCACCTTGGCCATCCTTATACCAGTTTTATGCATCACCCTTGGATTTGGCTCATTTTCTTTGATGCTCTTTTTAGGCTGTATCCTAAAGGCAGATCCCACCAAGCTGAACTGGGGGATGTTTTGGCCATTTGGGGTAGCAGTGAGCACCCTGCAGCAGGGAATGCTCAGACTGTTTGTGGGTGTGGGGGCTGGTGGTCCAAGGGAGGGGGTTGTGTTGTTGCTTATTTCCTGGTGTTATAATGATCCTTTTCCTGTGTGTAGCGGTGATCCCAGTCGGCACAGCAGGAACAGTCCACTACCAGCTGGCCAGCATCCCTTATACCTCTGGCAAGTTCCTTGGGCTGGATTTAGATGTAAGTTAATGCTGGGCAGCAGGACCCTGGAGTGTGGTTGTGCGTTACATTTCAGTCTGCTCACCTCATCCAGTGGGAGCTGTAGAATCCCATGGAGGAGCTGGGCTAACGACTTGCCCTGGAAATGCGAGCTCCTGAGTATTTAGGTCTTTATTCAAATCACCACTAAGTGACTGTGTGTGGTTTTCTTCAAGTTTGCTCTGTTTGCAAACTTACCTTGAGTCTGCCGGAGGCTGTGTGTTTGTTGGATGTAGCTGCTGGGATAAGCAGTTCTCCTTCTCTTGGGATCACAGTTTTCCTCTTCTCCCTTGCCCTGCAGACCTGGTATTAGTGCTTTTTGTGTTTGCTATTCAGTCTCTGTGGTGGGTGAATGCTAAACTAGGCTAACAGGCATATTTTTTACTTCTGTCCACTGAGGGAAAGAAAACCCATCAAAAACCAAACTACTTTGAAACAGGAGAGCTTAAATAAAAACAAGCAGCTGGCAAGAAGCAACTGAGACATGAGCACTAAAGAGGAGTAAGGGCTGATAATGAACACTGCAGCCTGTGAAACCTGCACTGCTGCACTGGCTTTGGTGCAGTCACTTCATCAGGATGAGTCTTTGCCCCCTCAAATCCCCTGGATAGTCAGAGTTGGTCTCCATAGCAAGTAGATGGTGTGTCATTGTGGGTTTCTGTGGAGTCGGAGAGTGATTGACACCCAGCTGGGAGGGCTGGGATCACCAAGGGAAACATCATTGCTTGTGCTTGGAATGAGACCTCAAGGATGAACTGAAGCAGCGAGTTGTGATTTGGACAAAGCATGTTGTTAGCTAAGAGAGCCTCAGTTATGCCTTTATCAGCTCCTGTCATCTACAAAACACAGAGGGAACTGCTCCAAGCCTGGTGCTTTCCCAAAGCTCTGGTGAGAGGAGGGCTGTTCAGCTGGCACTGCCACTCCTGTCTGGAGGATCTGGGCATACCTTTCAGCTTTGAAGATGGGACTGATGCCCATGTCACCTCTCTTTGCAGGGTGCAGTGAAGCAGGTGGGAGGCAGCACCATCCCCCACGAGTCATCCCCCTCTGCTTTGCCCCCGCTGGTGGACAGGCTCCTGCTCTTGGTGATGCGCCAGAGCTTCCTCAACGCCATCCTGACCCTCCTGCTCCGGCTGCCGCCGCAGACCTTCCCCTGCACACCAGATGCTGTGAGTGCAGCAGCACCTGTATTTCACGTCAGGGTGGGTGACAAGGGACAGGCATCAGCCTGGCCTTGGATCTGCTCAGGGACAGCTCTTTGCAGCATATCCAGCATGTGCTGGCTCTCGGGGCTGTGTGTGCGTGTCCCTGTGTGGCCTCACTGGCAGAGGCTTGAGCCCAAGTGCTGCCTCCTTCCTGCTCTTCTCAGAAAGCTGTAATAGCACCTGCACTGCTCAGTTGTGCTTGTTTCTGCACCTCAGGGTCACCTGTTGAGACCAGTTGTGTACCAGTTGTGCCATGGACTCCTGCAGACAGTGATCCATTTCAAGGAATATGCAAAATCTCACTGAGAAAAGCCACTGTGTGTGTGCAGTGCCATTCCCAGTGCCATTCCTGTTGCCATCTGGGTGTTTCCATCTCCTGTGCCTCTGATCTGTACTTCCAGATATTTTCCAATGGGAAATATTAGGGGTCCACACACTGTCAGGTGTTGAAAGCCTTTTGAAAGCCTCACCTTCCACTGCTGTGTGTTCTCACCTTAACAACTGACCATGAATCACTCAGACAGCTGGGGAACAGTGGAGAGGGTGGGCAGCTCAGGGTGCTGTGTAGTGGGGTGGCCCTGGCAGGATGGGTGTTGTTGAAATAAGCTGGAGTGCTCATCAGGGCTCCTACTGCTTCTGTTCCCACAGTTCTCTGGTGCCAACCGTTTGCACGAAGCCTTGTGGACAATCGCTCCTGCTGGGGTGAGTAACTTGTTCTGGCATGAGGGTTTGTGTAAACCTTGCCAGGTCTGAGCCATCCAAGGGAGACACCTGGATGTGACAGCATGATGTTGCCAAAGGTCCCCAGTCTTCTGCTCCTCTCCTCTCACACCAGCATGGCCTGAGCTTGCCCTGCTGCCCACCCAGCTGATGGAAGTGGGTGAAGGGACTGGGGGTTTGCCCAGCCCAGTGCCTGCTCTTCTGTGTGCCATTGGCTGTTCCAACCTTCTCCTGCTCCCTGAGCATGGGAAAGTCTTCTCCCACAGCTCACAGCCATTGACATAGAGAGCTGATAAATGTCTGGCATCTCCCGTTTCCTTGTCTAGTATCTCCTATTTCTTGGGCATCCTCTGACACATGCAGCTGTCTCTGTGTCCACCTTTCTGTCCTCAGGCCCTTATGCCCACAGTATGGAGAGTTGGCCCATGCTGCTGGACCTATTTGCTCTGTAAATTAGGCTTTCCCAAGGTCTGTGTGACCTTGGGGAGGCCCTATGGAGCTGTGAGAGTCTGCCCAAAGACTGATGATCCCCTGCCTGGCCAGTGTGTGGGGTGCTGCCACCTCCACATGTCCTCAATTCCCACAGTGCTCCACCTGCCGTGGGACCAGTCCTCTGAACATCAAGCTGATGTTGGGTGGGAACCCGCTTATCCTCTTGGAAGAAAACAAAGCCAGCGTCAAGCTTTCAGTCCTGATCCAGGTGTTCCTTAACCGTTTAGATGGATCCGTCCTCAACCTCCTGCTGCTGAAGGCCGTAAGTGTGGCTGGAGTTACCTCCAAGGGGTGCAGTGTGGAGCCAGCTGGAATATCCAACTGGTGGCTGGGATAGGGACATTTCCGTGTGCTGATTGTCTCTCTCTCTGCTTGCAGGACCTTGGTCTAAATGTCCGTGTGTCGATTGTTGGAGGCCGGCTAGTGCTACGGCTGGCCCTGGGCAGGTAGGATGGCCCTGGGCAGGTAGACTGTCCCCCTTGTACTGGCTGGTGACATTCTCTCAGTTGTAACTTTAGCTCTGGGGTCACTGACTTGAAATGCTTTCCATTTCTTTAAACCTGACATTTCCTCAGTCTGAGAATTTCGTACCTGGCTGATGGCGCAAGGTGGGCAAAGTGGTTCAGGAAGGATTACAGCAGTTGGAAAGTTTTATAAGGCAGGAGGAAAAGTGTGTCAGTTCTATAACAAGGAGGAATGAGGTAACCTGAATAATTGTAAGACTGTCAGCTAGACTTTGATCCTGGGCAGTGGTTCGAAATGCCTGATATTGGAGTGATAAAGGAGTAAGGGAAAGTGCTGCCATTAATGCCAGTCAAGGTATGATTAAAGATTGGAGAGCATTCCTTATAGCAGGAGGTTTGAGGATCTGGGGCTATTTAGCTTGTCAAAGAGCTGGATTTAGAAGCAAAATTGGCATAGCTTGTATGCAGCGATATAGGGAATAGAAAGGCATCAAAAGGCTTTTAATTCAATAGACAAAGGTATAAGAAGATTCAATAGAAGTAGAAAAGAGAAATTGAAAGTGGAAATAGAGCATCCATTTTAGGTATGGATAGTCATGTGATTGCAGTGACAGATGAGGAGCTGTAGCAAATTCTCCAGGTCCTTAAATTCAGATTGGGTGTTTTTACATAGAACCACAGGATGGTTTGGGTTGGAAGGGCTCCTAAAGATAATATAGTTCCAACCCCCTGCTGCAGGGTTCTAGAAGCTCTGCTGCCAGGACCTGACTCTTCCGAAGGTGTTGCAGTGCTGTTTCCTTGACAAGCAAATAAAAATTAGGTTAAGCTTTTATTTTCCTATTTTATTTTATCTCTTGCAAGTCTGACAGTCCCTGCTCTTTGTGTTACAATGGAGGGATCCCTTTGTGGGTGATGCCTCACAGGGGTCCCTGCACGTGGAAACTGTCTGGCAGTGAGCTCTGGATGGTGCCTTGTGTCTGACCTGCTCTTTGCTCTCCTTTCCCTGCAGCACTTCCCTCTCCTTGGAGTCTTCTGATGTAGGCATCAGTAATGTAAGTCTCTGGTACTAGTCTGGGCTTTACTGGGCAGGCAAAGCAGCCAAGCACAGTGCCCTGTGCCTTCAGGGAGGGAGGGAGCCAGGCCATGGCTATGGAATGCTGTGGGATTACCCCTGCTGATGGATAGCTGTTAGCTGCTCTGTGGTGTAGGTTGTAGCAATTCTTCTTTCACTGGTTTTTTGTTTTTTCCCTTCTGCCTTTTCAAATAATGCAAATATAGAGCTGAAAACTGTTTGTTTATTCACCCCTGCTTGGGCAAAGCTCACACAAAGCTGCAGCAGGAGTGTCACCAGGTAGAAGTTTTCCCAAAGGAAGCACTGAACACAAAGTGAGAAAGAGAAGAGGGACTGTTTGTTCTTTTGCTGTGTCAGTGGGCAGTGGTTTGCAGGAGCAAGGGTGGGGTCTCTGCTGTCATGAGCAGGGCAGTGCCCCTCAAGTGCTTGTTCCTTCTCTTGTCTCAGATCTCGATCCTCAAGCCCCACTGCAGCAGTCTGCTCGTGGAAACGTTACTGCCTGTGATGAATGGTAAGGTAACCAGAATGGCTGCAATGTTGGGAGCACTTGGAGTTCTGGGGAAGGAGGGGAGAGGGGGTCGTGTGTGTGTGTTTGGAAGTTGTAGCAGGAGAGTAATTAAAGCTCTTCAGTCCCCATTCTGAGGCTGTAGCTAAATGTCCAACCTTAAATTCTTGCACCATCCCACCTCAGCATCAGTCCTGTGATGGAGAACACAAGGAAAGCCAAGTTCACAGTAGCCAGTGCTGCTGCAGTTGGAGCTCCTGAGCAGCTCTGCTTCCTGCACCCACCCTGGAGCACCTCTGTTGTGGGGCAGGAGCTGGGTCACCCCTCGGCAGCATGTAAGGACTTGTCTGTCTCCTGCAGGTGCCCTGAGCATCGGGATCCCACTGCCAAATGTGCTGGGCATTCCCTTGATAAAGGTGGATGTTCAGATATTAGCGGTGAGTGTTCAGATGGGCTGTTCCCTCCTGTAAGGTACTGGCACAGGTCACTGGGGCCCTTTACAGGACCCTGCCAGTGTTGGTTCAGTAAGCTGTAGATTTCAATCCCTGAAAGGTCAAAAGGGCTGCTCTGTCTGACCTCCTTCAGAGGATGTGATGCCCACACATGGTATGGAACCAGGTGGATCATGAGCAGTACTCAGACATCAGGGCAGGTCCTGGTTCCCTGGCCAAGCCTTCTTTCCTTTCTGGAGAACTTGGTGGAAGCAGCCCTGATGTGGATCTAGGAGGTCGGGCAAGACCTTTCCAGTGGCACCATTCAAATTGTCTTGAATTGCACCAAGTTCCAGCCCTGTGCACCCTGGAGGTCTCCCAGGGGAGCTGGGATATGCTCCAAGAGTTCCCAGAGGGTTCTGTGCCCTCCCTATTGCAAACTGCACATGAGGATTTTTGCAGGAGGGTTTTCTGTTTGCTGTGTGTTGTGAACCAGCATCCCTCAAAGCTGGGAGATAACATGGATGTCTCTCCCTGCTCCTCTTCAGGGCTTGATTGTGCTTCGGGTGTGAGCTGGGGAGTGCAAGGCATGGAGGCTGTGGGGGCAGACAGGAAGAGATCAGCAAGGATGGAACACCAGGACCAGCATTATCTTCTTTTCTTTCTTAAACTTGATTCAAGATTCTTGATCATATTTAAGACACTTTAAAGTGAATTGGCTCGTGTGAGTAGAGTGACACTTGCGTAAGCCAAACCTGATTGGCAGCTCTGTGTACAAATATTTCTTTAGAGAAGTTGGTGTGATTTTGGGGTCACAGTCACAGCAGTTGCATGTGATGCTGCAGTGGAATTGGGAAATTTGTTCTGAGGTGAAACTCCTCCTGATAGAAGGAAAAAGTGAACTCACTGCATGTGGCTTCCGAACTGAATATCCCCATGAAGATTTAGGAGGGTGTGACGTTCTGAGTGGGAGCTCAATGTATATTTGTCATGTAACTCTTTTAATAAACATTCCTACATTTTTAGTGCTTGGAATGAGGTTCTGGTTTCTGATGCTTCTCAAGGAGAGCTTCCATCCTGCCCCCACTCTGGGATCTGGTTCCTTTGTGACAACCAATATTTTGGTTTTGGGTTTGAAAACTCATCCAACTCAAACTTCCTCAGAAAGAAAATACTTGAGTTTTCAGTGGCTCCTCCTAGCTTAGTAACCTACTGACCAAATGCTAATCCACAGGCAGAAATCATAATTAAATCGAATTTCCAAAGGTCATGAAGCACTTCCTAATAGAATCTGAAGGGAAATCTTTGTTATCAGAGAGGTCTGATAGCCCTGGAGCACACCCCTCTGCCTGGCAGAGCCACATCTATTTAGGCTGATGTCAGAATCTCTAAATGTCTGCACATCACAGGGACAAGGATCCCAGCATTTCGGATTTCAGAAAAACAAATTATTCTGGGTAAAAAGGAAAAATAAATCTGAGGTTTTAAATGGTCTCTCTGACATCCATTTTGCCCAGCACTGGATACTATTATGAGTGTGTTATTTCCTGCTGGTGTCCCCAGAGCTAGTGGTGGAATGGCATTGCTGCAGAATGGGTCTGGCCCTGACCAGATGAGAGATGGGTCAGTGTTCCACTCTGCATTTCTGCTTGAAGGTGGGAACAGTTCAGTGTCTGCTGGGCCAAAGCCTTTTGCTGCTGCATTAATTCCCACCCTTGCTGTGAGATGCTGCACAGGAATTGCTGAATGCAGCAGAGGGAGGCACTGGACCTGTCGGTGGTCCCAGTTCATGTGAACTGCCCAGCATTCTCCTGAGCTGTGCCAAGCACAAACCTGAGAGTGTCACACACTCTCACCACATGGGATGGCCTGTCTTGTGTCCAGCAGAAGAGTTTTGGGTGGGTTGAAATCCATGGTAATGTTGAAGACGGGTGTTCCGGTGAATACAAATGGCTCATTTGGTTCCCAGCCTGGTGCAGGCTAATGTTGCCTGTGGGACTGTGCTCTCCAGTGGCCATTCAGCTGCTGGTGACATGGATGTTTCCCTGTCCCTGGGCAGAATTGAAGCTCCTGTGTGGTGACAGGCTCCACGCTTAGCAGCAGGCTGGGTATGACCCCAGTGCCACCAAAACCCTGTGGTGAGGGGTGACTGCCGAGCCAAGTGCCAAAAGAGCTGATGCTGTGGAGCATCAGGCCATGCTCAGGAGTCAGGAGCAGGTTACTCAGCTCCCCTTGCTTATGTTCTCTGACACTAGCATGCCCATCAAGCTGGCAGAGGGGTTTGTGTGACCCTTTTGCCTGGAGGGCAAGATGAGCAGCCCCAGCAACCTGCGCTGGCAGCTGCTTTGTGCCACTTCAGGATTCCTGCACTGCTGGGGCTTGGTGTCTCCATCCACCCTTTCTGACCACAGGTTGGCAGAACAGGCTGTGTTTGCACAAGGTTTTGTTCTGGTTCCTGAGCAAACACCTTCTGGACAGTAAGTAAAGTTTAGCCTCTCTTTTCACTCTCGTTTGGCCATCACTTCTGTGTGCATTCTGCTCTGCTGAGGGACATTCATTTTGCTGGTATGTTATGGAGCACTCTGTGATCTGCCACTGTCCCAGGGTTCTGCTTAACTCAAGAAGGAAAAGACAGTGGGAAGCATATGATAAGAGCTTGCTGCTGTATGGAGCCAGGGCAGGGCTGCGAGCTTGGGGTCACAGAGTGGAAAACTCATCTCATGCCCCTGGAAGTGGCTTTTTCTCCTGGGATCTGGCCTCCATCATGCTTTTAGTCACACGAGGCTGAGTGGGAATAAGCAGAAGAGCCTTTTCCAAAGGAAAGGGCAGCATCTTCCCAGTGTAACTTGTTACTTCTGCAGCTTGTGCATCTAATGCTCTGAATTTCTGGCGGGCTCAGAAGGATATCCAGAACAGGAAACTGCAATCCAGAATCCATAAGAGCTGGGACAATCGTGTCCAGGACAAGTTTCTTAACACTGACACCATGACACGCTGGGAAATATTTGCTGGGTGAGCAGCAGGAGGGGTTGCAAGGGGCTGGCTGTGCTGACAGAAGTGCATGGGCCTTGGGGCTCTCCAGCTCTTGCTCCAGGAATGCCCCTGGCAAAGCTTCCTGCTTCTGCTCCTTTGTAGGGGCTGGAGAATTGGCTTGTCTCTGCTGCTCCAGTGTTTGAACCGTTTGGTTGGTGTATCCTGCTCCATGTGCTGCTGGCAGAGGAAGCCAAATATCACCAGGCAGCACTTCCCACAGGACTGCCCAGGAAAGTGGTGGATTTTGTTTGTGCCAAAGACATAAATACAAGCAATTTTTTAGCATTTCTTTTCCCAGGTGAACCCAAAGTGGCAGCTGGGGATAGCACTGTCTGTCTGCTGCAGCCCCAGCTGCACTGGGCAGGCTTGGTAAATGGGGTGACTGGAGGGAGAAGAAGAAGAAGACGACCCCCATTCTCCTCTGCTCCAAGCCTGCAACTGCTCCTAGGTGAGATGTGGAGCTGGGGCTGGGGGAGTGCAGCTTCTTAGCTCCCAGCCCTAGGCTGGAGAGGCAGAGTCATGCAATGAAGCCTAGAGCCAGCATATTCCCTGGCAAAGAAATACATCTCTTTACTACTGTAGCTTATTCCTTCTGGGAAACTGGTTTAAGATATATTAGTCAAAGAATAATGGTTGCAGCTCTACCAGGAAACTTTTATTAGGAGCAGTTCCCACTATGGCCAACTTTGGGCGTTAACATCATTAGTCAGGTCCCCATGCTGGGCACATAAACCTTCAGGGTTCTTTACTCCTTGTAGTAAATCAACCTGGCTTGTTTTGTTTGCCTTCCTGTTTCTGAGCCTCTGACATATTAGGTTTTGAAGTGTTTTTCACCACCTTCAGAGGCTAGAAATGATGGGTATAGCTGTGGCAAGTGAAAGCAGATGTAGATGTAGTTAATATGGTTTTATGGCTGGGATTTTACAAGAAGCATCACCATGGGAGACCTGAGGTGGGAGCTGCATGGTCAGGGATAAAGATGCTCGTTCTAGGCTGCAGAGCCAGGGCTGAGGATGCTCCTCCTGGGCATCAGCCATGTGCTTGCCCTGGCCAGGGCAGCTGCCAGCAGCACCCAGTGACTGAGTGAGGCAGTTTTGGAGTTCTGTTAACATACCTGCTTCCCTTTCAGATGCTTATGTCTGTTGTGGATATGTTTCCCCCCCTTTAGCTTCTTGAACAACCTGGAGACGCATCTGGTCAGTAGGAAGGAGCATCCCAATTCCAAAAACCATGGCACTGGCACAGTTTGATGCCTGCAGTCAACCCTCATTTAGTGTTTTCCCTGTGATGAGCTTTCTCAGCAGCAAAGTGTTGAAAATATAACTGCCTTCAAGTCTAAAATTAGAAACCATTCTGCAGACTGATTTCCTTCCCCTCCTCTTCTTTCTGACCCAGGAAACCCACCAGCCTTAATGTTCCCATAGTAACACAAGACATGGAGGAAAAGGAGATGAAAGATCCCTCATTGTAGGGGCCATGTTGTTCTGCAGCTGAGAGGCAGGAGACTGCTTTGCATCCTTGTAAAGAAGTGGACTTTTCATGCTCCCTTAATTAAATGTCTGGACATCTGTACTGGTACCAGTTCTTAGCAAGGCAAAATTCATCTGTTTATAGGTACAAATTGCTGAGGAGGAAAAATGTCAATAGTCACACCAGAAAATGCAGAATTAAAGAGAAATGTTTAATTAAAGAATGGAATGTTGTTACAATCCATCCTCTGTGCAACAAAAATACCAGGAACAGGGCTGGAAGAGGAAGATGCTAGCACAATGCTGTTATTACCCAGAATATGTTTTATGATGTTTTAGTAAGACAAGAAAGAAGACTTTCAACATTTCAAGCAGTGACAAACCACAGAGTGTGATGTGAGAGTCAACAGAATGCTTTTGCCACTGTTTTACTCCAGATACCAGACTTCAACCCAGGGTGGTCACCTCACCAGTCCTTGCCTCTAGCTGGAGGTTGCAGGGGATCAAGACGTAGTCCTGAGCAGGGGAGGAAGGAGGGCTGAGCATGGTGCCTGTGCAGCTCAGTCAGCCCAGAGAGGGCTCACCCCAGCCCACGGCCCCTCTGACCTGGCCACTGCCCGTGTCCATGGGGCTAAAGTGGGGCTGGGCCTGTTTAAAGCAACAGAACTTGGTTCTGCAGGTTACTAGAGGTGTAGGAGCAGGCTTTGATTTATTCCAGAGCTGGGAGGTTAGCACTGCTCCCATGCTCCCTTTAAATCAAACACAGCAGGGAGCGATTTAAATGTCTTATTTCTTACCTTGTGAATTGTGACATTGACATTGGTGTAGGTGAAACTGGCAATGTGAGGCAGGAAAACACCTTCTCTCAGAACCGCTAGGAAAAGAAAGAGGGAAAGTTGTCAGCCAGGTGCTGCCTGTGACCACGTTCAGCATCCCATGTGGCAGCACCTGCAGAGCTCCCATTTCCTCACCATTAATCTGGGCTGGCACCTCCTTACGGATTGTGGGCAAGAATAACTCCTCCAGCAAGGCAGCCTGTGGGGGAAAGCCAGGGTCAGCTCATGGTGTGGGATGAAAGCAGGAGGAGAGGGGCAGAGACCCATGAGAGAGGGTCCTGATGCTCACTGCACCTCTCCCCATCCTGCAAGAACCCAACTCTTCCTTCCACCAGGTGCAACAAGCACTCAAAGTCAGTATTTCCATGTTTCCCTGCTGGCTTTCACTGCCTGGGATGGCTGGGGCAGCTGAGGGGAACCAGGCTCTCAGAGGACAGTGCAAGGAAGGAAAAGCTGTGGCCAAGAGCACCTACCAGCACAGGACCCACATCAGAGGCAGCCAGGCTGAGCTCGATATCCCTGGAAAACAAAGAGCGGCAGCAAAGGAACAGCTGGTGCTGAGCTGTAATAAGCAGTGACTTCCCTGTTTCTCCAAATCCCCTTGCTGGGCTCTGGCACAATGCAGGGGATGGAAGGTGCAATTCCCACTTTTCTCCCTAACCACGTTACCGGAGCCTCTCCGTTTCCCTGGGGAACGAGCTACCTCTGCAATGCCCAAACTCTAAAAGATAAGAATTTCCCAGGGCCCCTTAACCTCTCCTTTCCCTGCTGTGACTGGGATGCGTCCCCTTCAGGCACCCGGAGCATAGCTGTGTTCATTACTCTATCGCTGCCACAGAGATTATCATCCTTGTGTCGGCGACGCTGAGGTGGAGCCTTGCAGACACGTCCTGTGAGGGGAACAGAGGGCAGGGTCAGTGAGGAAACTGCCCCACTTCAGCTTTGAATAATGAGGTGTGATGACCCCACCCATGTGCTGCCATCTGCAACATGCTCCCCGTGGCCTGTGTGTTGCCACATGGGCAAATGCTACTGGAGATTGGGAGCCCTGTGATGTGGAAAGGCTGAATCAGCCCCTGCAGTGGCTGCAGTTGGACCAAGGCTTAGAGCAAAGGGCAGTGCCTATGGGCAGCACAGGCACACTCACAGGGGTACACTTTGTAGGGTACACTCACCACATTCACACTCAGGAATCTCTGGAAAACTGGTGATCCTGCTCCAATTTGGGCATTAAGGAAGAGCTTCAGGATTGCTTTGCCTTCCTCCAGCACCACGTGAGGTGAACTCCGGGTTGCAGCTTGCAGCACCACTGGCAGGTCCTCTTGGAAAAGGGAGCCCACCTGGCATAGGAGTGGGATTATTTCTGGGCATGGCAGCCATCCCTGTGCCCCCAGGGTGGTGGGTGGGCAACTGGGGGGCACTGCCTAAGCTGGGACTGTGCCTCTTGGGGGGACAGAAACAGCAACACACCTGAGTGATCTTCTCTGCCATGGTGGCAGTGGTCAGTGGGCTCTGAAAGACAAAGCACAGCTTGTGGTCAGACTAACAGCTGCATGTGGCTGCTGTGCCAGGGCTCATGTCCAGGGTGACCATGCAGCCCCTGCATGGAGCCCCCCTCATGCCAGCCCATGCCAACAGCAGTGCACTGGTTACCCTTCATGGCAAACTCCATTAGACCAGTAATATTTTTGGGAGTGTGGGCGTGAGAGGCTGTGACTCCCATGGATGATCAGATACGTTCTCATTTCTGTGCAGGGCATGTGGCTCCTCTAAGACATTCCCAGGGCAAGGCTGTCCTACTCCTTCCTTACTTGCTTGCTCTACTCACCAGGATGGTCATGTTGAAGGCTCCAGACATTTCCAGGGCAAAGAAGAGGCTGGTGTAGAAGTGCTTGGAGAAAGCCAGGGTGAGGTGGGAAGGGCTGGAGCGCTCTGGCTCAGGCATGCTGAAAGGCACAGGGCTGACTGGCAGGGGGATCACTGTCCCAGCCACCTGGAAAGTCGTCTGCAGGGACATGGGCAGGGAGAAAAGGAGCTTGAGGTATCTCACAGGGCATACAGCACTAGGAGGAAGCGGCTCTCCCAAGGACAGGAGCTGGGTTGTGAAAGCTGGATAGTGAGGACTTACTTGCAAGGAGATGATGATTCCCTGCTCAGAGTACATGGGGGGAGCCAGGGGCAGGTACTGGACCTGGCAGCTTGGTGTGATGGGGAATGGAGCTGCAAATGGAACACAGGGATCCTCAGGAAGAGGAGGGAACCAGTGGCAGGGGGTTGGCTCTGGGAAGCATCTGGGTTTCTCGAGTAAAAAGACAGGGAAAGAGCTGGGCAGAGGGAACAGGTTCCTGGGGCAGGTGACGGCAGCAGAGCCTCTGCTGCTGCTGGGTGGCAGCCTGTCCCACCTCACGACCTGCTCCAAAAGGATCCTTGAAGCCCTCTGGCCATAATGGGACTGAAGACCAAGTGCTCACCTGCCAGGGACATCAGCCGTTCATTTGGGAAAAGCAGCAGTTTGGAGACTTCCAAGCAAATCTATGGAATAAAGAACAAAAAGAGAGGTGATGGATGAGCAGGGAGGTCTGCTGGCATTGGGTGTCCTGGAATGCCTCTGAGGCAGGTGTCCCCATCAGCTGGCAGGCAGGAGCCAGGGGGTGATGGCAGCATCCAGAGAGGACGGAACTGTGGGGGAGATCTGTAAAAGCACCAGGTAGACTTAGAGTGCTCTAATTCTTACAGAACTGTACAACAGTCTCTTGCCTTTACAAACTTTATCTTACCTTTTCAACATTGATCTGCTTGTCCACGTCTGATCCCAAGGATGTGCTGGGTGAAAACAGCAGAATAAAAGAAGTTAGGCAAGAACCAGCTCATCTGAGGATGGGTGAGTGTCTCTTATCTGACTCAAAAGGTATCCAGAGACAGAATTACCATTATTTTCTATCGTATATAATCCTATGATTAAAATTCAGAATTCCAAACCACTGGAAAATTGCTGCTGGACTTGCATTAAAAGCATTCCTGCTGCACAACTCTAAAAGTGCTGCTCCTCCTGAAACCCTCTTCAAGTGGAGAAACCACCCTGACAGCAGAGGAAAGTTGCTCCCATGAAGATAAAATTTTTGTGTTGGCCTTTGTTAGCTTTCAGGGCAGTGAACAGGTCTCAATCTGGTCACCTTCTGCCTAGAAATGCTTGTGCCTCAGTTTCTTCTTTCCCCCCATCACCTATGTCCCACAAGGAGGAAAACTGTGGGGCCAACCTGTCCATCTCCTCAGTGCTCTGCAGCTCCTCCAGAGTGGGTTTGCAGGCAGAGGTCACCACCTCCAGGTTCCCTTCAGGGTTCATCTCCACGTGGAGGTCTGCCAGGATGGACAGTTGCAACTCCTTGGTGGTCGAGCTGTGCCAGGGAGGAGAGGAGGAGGCTGGAGCTGGGGGCTGCTCCTGGCCATGCTCCCCCCAGGCCACTCCTGCTCCTGCAGGTGCTGGATATGGCCTTTTGACTCCAGCTGGGAGTTCCAGCCGTGCAGCCCTGGCACTCACGGGGCAGGTGTGATGCCAAGCTCCACATCAATGCTCAGCCGCATCCCGGTGTCAGGGATGAGTGTCAGGGAAAACTCATCAACTTTGACAGTGTTAATTTGGTTCCTGCTGGAGCAAAAATTAAGGTGTCAGGAGACCAGCACAGATTGATGTGCAGTCCCTGAGAAATCCTGAAAGCCCGTGAGATCTGCACAGATAAATTCATGCCCCTAAGGCAACATGGGGTCTTCCGCACTTGGACCCCAATGGAGGAGCCAGGAAGCTGGGAGCTCATTTCTAAACCTCCTTATCTCTAGGAGGACTTTTTCCTCATTGGCAAAAAGCCTTTTGTGGTGATATTCAAACACCAGCATGAACCAGGAGTATGGCAGCAAAGCCTGGGCAAGAGAGGGCAACTCACCTGCTTGGGGAGGCAACAGATGGGTCTGGGGCTGGTGGGGCCATGAGGTCCTGCCTCAGGACTGACTCTGCGTGTGGCTTTGAAACTTCAGCAACTGTCAAATAGGACACATGTTTTATTTCCCTCTGGAGCTTGTGTCCTGATGGACAGACTGAAACCCCACCCAGGTGACACACTTCCATCCCTTACTAACACCCTGCTGCTAGCAATAGGCAGGGGGTGGGTGATGCAGGTGAGCCGAGTAGTGCCACAAGATTCTGGTGCCAGAGTTTGGTGTTTCATCACTGGAGTGGAAGATCCCCTCCCTGTTGCCAGTGTGGGAGATGTGGGTCCTGACTTACGGTATTTCAGTCCTGATGGGGTGAGGATGCCTCCACAGTTGGGTGACCTGGTGGTGTGAGCTGGGACCAGAAGGCTCAGGAGGATACTCAGGGTGCAGAGCATTGCCATGCTGGCACCTGGAGGAGAAGGAAGAGGAGGAGAAGGAGGAGGGCACCCATGTCAGCCTGGTCAGAGCAGCATGGCCCTGGCCTGGCCACTGAGCAGCCATAGATCTGCTCCTGGATTGGGCTTGTGGTGCAGAGCTTGTCAGCTTTGGTGCGGTAACATCCCACAACTCTTGTATTCTGCCTTAAAAGCACTGACAAAGGCTCAGCCTTGGAGACCCACTATGCCTGTAAACTAGAACAGTGCCTACAGTGATATCACACCTGCTGAAGAGCACAGAATGGCCACAATGGGTATAAAACCACCAAATAAACAGATTGAATTTATAGAGGAAGCAATGAAAGTTATGGAGGAGGCTGAAGTCAAATGAAAAGGTGAAAGTGTTATCTGTCTCTGAAATACATTTGGGAATAGTTTATAATGTCTGCAATGCTCTTACAATATTAAAGAAAACAAGTAATTCAGGAAGTTTAACCTGCAGAAAATATACATATTTATCTCAGTCTTTGCAGAAAGCGGACTTCTGGTGAGTGCTAACCCTTACCTAAGACACATAAA
Organism: Calyptomena viridis; assembly: GCA_013390005.1. Taxonomy (NCBI): domain Eukaryota; kingdom Metazoa; phylum Chordata; class Aves; order Passeriformes; family Eurylaimidae; genus Calyptomena; species Calyptomena viridis. The sequence goes on from WEIV01020548.1 coordinate 113,825, forward strand.
AATAAGTAGGAGCAATGCCTGTATCAAGTTATTCAGTTTGCAAATGCATCTTTACCTCTTCCAGCCAGTCTTCCCATTCTTCTGACTCAGCTCTGTGTCTTGCCGCAGCCACACCGAGGAATTCTGCTGGCTTTATATACCTTCCCAACCAAGGCTGATGGGGCAGGAACTGGCAAAGACGTCTGGGAACACAGACACTGTGGGGACGCTTTGATTTCTGTACCATTTTAATTGTTTCCCCATAGACTTGATTACATTGGCTGTTGACCTGGCGAGGTGAAGTATTGAACAGCAGGTGCTGGGGCAACTTGTCTTGAGGTGTTCCTGAGGAGCACAAAGAAAGGCCTCTGGGTGCAGGGTGCCAAGAAATCAAACATTGTTAGAAAGCAAACGTGAGTTTCTTTGCTCTGCAGCTGTGCTTTCTTCTGAACACCACAGGGTGAGTGAGACACCTCCATGTCCACTTTTGCTGTGGAGAGAGCCTGAGAGAGCTGGGATTGTCCAGCCTGGATAAGAGAAGACTTTGGAGAGACATTATAGCACCTTCCAGTGTCTAAAAAGACAGAATTTCCACTCTTCGTCCTCTCTCCAGCGCACTTCCCAAAGGAGCCCTTTTCAAGCCTTATATCCTGCAGCTGTGGGAAGGAGTGTTAATGAGCCCAAAGGCTCTGCAGCTGGGACCTGGGTATTCCAGGGGTCTTGACGGAAATTTCCTTCCTCCTTCCTGTCTCTGCTCTCAGGCCCAGTTTAAAGACACAGAAAGGCCCAAGGTTCATTTTTCCTAGTGTAGAGTTGGCAATATGGCGATATGGGATACATCATAAAGTCACCCCAAGACATTCCACCCCTTATCCCATGTCATCAGCTCAATGCCCAAACTAATATATTCTAACTCTACACACACATTAATACATACTCACTGTTGCAATATTTATTGCAACTGGTAGAAAAAATGGTGGGTGACATCCATGCTCTTTGATAATGTCTCTACAAGCAGTGCAAGCATCCATGGAAGGGAATCAATATTTCTCTTCTTCCTGTGCTTGAGGTTCATCGTGTTCTCCTTTTGGCCTAGAGGACAAACCATGGGCCACCTGCAAACACCATGTACACACATCCTACATGGTCTCACCAGCTCTCCTTTGTGCTCTGCGTTACAACTTCCCCCCATCCCTCCCTGATATTTGTGATCTCAACTTTAAGGCATGACCAGTCTTCCAGGGAGGGTTGAATTGCCCATTTTTGTCTGACTCCCTTGGCAGAGGGATGAGGTGTTCAGTGCTTGTTGAAACACCTGCTGCCTGGGCAGCAGCCATTGTCCTTTGTGCATTGGTGACTTGAGGTACTGGGTGCTGGTTCCAGGTGCATCCTGACACGTTCAAAGCCCTCGGCTCTCCCCAGCACTGTGCTGCCTTTTTGCTCAGCATGACAGAGAAATGGCAAGAAAAGCAGAGTTCCAGCCATGTTGTGCATTTCCATTAAAGGCATCCAGAGTGTCAAGAGAAAATATGAAGATCGAGCAGCCTGCCAAGGGAGAGCAGGATTTACACTTCTATGCTGGTGTACACAGGCAATTGAGAGGCAAGAAATGTGTTCAGGAAAGTAAATCCATTGAGAAGGTTGTAGCCCTAGGGGCCATGGGAGGTGTTCCATGGAATCTGACTTTGGTAGGAACATGGACACAGACTAGAAAACTCTTTGAGAAATGAGTCTTTGTTGTGTTTTAAAGCAGCAGTTAGGAATTTTCCCTGTGATTCCTTGTTCCAGCTCAAGTGATATCAGCAGCTCTCCCTGAGATTGGGGATTTTCTGGGGAGCATTATTATCACTTCCAACAGTTCAAGGGTTGGGGATAAGCTGCCACTGTGGTGCTTAAAGGTGGATTTTCTCCTCCTGAAGAGCTGTTCTGGACCTGATGATGCCTGTGGAGGCTTAATTAGATGTCAGCTCACAGCATAATGACTGATCAAGTTACTAGCACAAAAGTGTCTTTCTGGCATGATGTGCTCCTTGTCGGGAGTTATCCATAAATCTTACACTCCTGTTAGATAAGATGTAAATCTCCCTGTCTGGGCTTAGCAGCGGGCCACTGAGCACAGCACTGGGAAGGAGGTAATGACAGATTAAACCTCATCACACGTTTTATACAGAAATGAATACAGGAAATAAATTACTTGGTGCTGCAGTACCCTACTGGGATGAACTTCCAGAGCTGGGTCCTGCTGGGTGGAGTACTTGGGAGAGGATAGATGAGGACATGGTAGGGGCCACTAATCTCAGGGGAAGCCACAGTGACAACAGCAGCATGGCCAGCCAGAGGAGAGGTCTCTGCAGCCTGTCTGCATTCTGATGGGATCTTGGATCTCCCATGGTAGGATGAGGACAGGATTGGGGCTGAGAAGCCCATTCTCTGAGCAGACGAAGGTTCTTCTCAGCCTCACTCCAACCCTGACTGAAATCAGTAAGAAGATTACTGAGATTATCACAATTCCCAGTGGATTATCCCCCAGCTGATCTGTTGTCAGCTGTGCCCCACTGTTTTTACAGCTCCATGAATCTTTGAGGAGTGGGAGCTGCTCATCCAAGAGTCACAGTTTCATGTGTATCTCCAAAAGCAGAACTTACCATTGCCAGTCTTAGGTTTCTCCTCACCCCCACTTCTGTCTGTACCATGTAATTAAGCAGATCAGGTTTTTCCTTTGGATTTGGTGTGCAGGTCTTTGTTGGCTCCTCCCGGGCATTGAGCAAGAGCTCAACAGTCTCTGTTGGCTTCAGCCTGCTGGGAACATTCACCTGGGACCCAAGATTGAGATCTTACATGGACTCTCAGATTTATCAGTATTTGTATTGGCAGATGTTGGAAACCCCTAGGGATTAGCTCACACAACAGTATTACCCAGCCCTTTAATTCTTTTGGTTCTCCTGTTTCTCTGTCAGGGTTTACATACTGACTGTTCCTTACGTCTCTCCAGAAAGCTTGGAGAACCTCTGGAGACCCTCACATCATTTATTTCTGGTGCAAGTAGGAAGTGGGAGGCCAAGCTGGAGCAGAGTGGTGGAGCTGTGTTTATAGCCCATGGAAAGGCTCGTCACACCTCGTGCCATGGCCAACAGCCATGAGCTCCCCTGCCGCTCCCATGGCTGGAGCTTGGCAGGCCCTGAGATCCAGTGGGCTCCATCAAGCAGCTCCAGCCTTCTATCTACATCCAGTTTTAGGCATCATGAGCAGCTTTGGTGCTTGTGGAAGAGGGAAGCTTAGTGCTCATTTGGGTATTGACCAGAGTTGGTGGTATGGGACACAGAAACATCCTGACGGGGCTGTGCTGGCAGGTTCATAGGTGCACTTTGGGGAGTAATTCTTGTATCCAGGCTGTCTTTGCTGGTGTAACTGTGCTGGACTTTCTGTAGCCCTGCTCACTTTCCTCTAGTGCAGTGTTTAGCTGCTGGTGTACAGTTTGGGAACTGTCTCCAGCTCACAGTCTCTCTCTCTCTGTTGAAACCCACGGTCTCCTATAAGGCTCTGCTGTAGCATTAGTGTCCATGTGTGGATACGAGTCTGTCTGTCCATACCCCACATTTCATGTCTACAATGAACCTGGCAAACTCCCATCACCACCCAAGGATGGCAGAGATGTCTGTGATGTGAATTCACAGTGCACAAAGACTCCTGCTGGATCCCGGGTGTGTTGGGATTGTTGGGATGGAGATATGTAAACANCGAATTCACAGCACACAAAGACTTCTACTGGATCCTGGGTGTGTTGGGATGGAGATATGTAAACAGTGGTGTTTTGTACGGTTCAGTGGGAGTGTTGCAACCCCTCACCCTCTGGCACAGGCTCCTCCCTGGGGGGTTTGTGCTGGCTTCCTCGTATTCCCCAAATTCTCCAGCAGTCTCTGCTGCTCTGAATGGGAGTGATGTTCTGCAGAAAATGGCAGAGGAAGCTGCAAAAAAAAAAAAGCCCAATGTCAAACCCATCAAAGGCTTCTCAGGGTGAGTGATGAGCCGCAGCCTCTCACCGTGAGCCCGGAACCAGGGATGAGCAAATAAAAGTGGGAGGTTGGGAAGTGTCAGCCCGGAGGCAGCCACGAATCACTCCCCACTAACAAGTGTGATATTAAAGCCAGTGATTTTCTGCATGGTTGTGTCTACAAACACACGGAGAAACTATAACTTAAAGGCAACAAAGCGCGACAGCTCCTGCCTCAGCACCGTCTGGGGTGGATGTTGTGGATCTGCAGTGCTGGGGGTTGGCTCCCAAAGTCAGGGTGCTGAGCTTCTGTCCATGAAGTCCTGAGGGAACCCCAAAACTTTTGGGGGATCAGAGCTGCCCCTCCATCCCGCACATCCATGTTGGATCAGGGCATAGATGTGTTTTGAATGCTATAATGCTTTTTTCCCATTTTTAAAAAAATTAACCTATGTGGTCTTTCTGTTAGGAAGAAACATTTTTAAATTTAGAAGTAGTTTTAAATGGAAAGTTTAAACAAGAAGGGGAAGAAAAGAGGTGATGATGAGATAGTGACAGGTGACTTTGTTGTAAGCAACAAAGCCCAGGCATAAGACTCTGACAGCTCCTTTTCACAGCTCTTTTCTTCTGTTTTTCCAACAGGCTGAAGGTGAAAGGTTTCCATCCCCTGGTGATCTCACTGGTGCTCTCCTCGGGCTCAAAACTCTTCATGGCTGTCTTAGTTCAAATGACCATCACTGGGAAAAGGTAAGTGGGAGCTGGCATCAGAAGGTCTGGGGGACTTGCTTGTGGGGTTTGCCCTGTGCTGACAGAGCTTTGCCCTGAGCAGCTTTAAAAGAGAAAACACGGAATTCACTCTGGCTGCAAACCTGATGGCCAGAGAGTAGCTGGGGTAGGATGCCAAAGGCACCCCCAGATTCAGCCCCAGGAACTGCCTCATCACCCTTGTCAGCATCAGAACCAGCCTCCCCAGCAGGTAAGTCCCAAAGGACACATCACTGATGTGCCAGGACTGACAATTCCTAAGGGGAAGCTAATAGCACTGTTGGATCTTTCCATCTTCAGGTTTGGATTTCTACGGCATGAAAACACTTTTCCCTGGGTCATTCGGGGTTTTTTTTTCCCCACTAAGAAAACTAAAATATTTTATGGATGAATTCAGACCAGCTCTAGTTGTGCTGTTCCAGGCAATGTCCATCTTTGGCTCAGTCTTGTACTCTCAGACTGTCAGAGCTTCTTTTAGGGATGGAAANCAGCTAATAGCACTGCTGGATCTTTCAATCTTCAGGTTTGGATTTCTACAGCATGAAAACACTTTTCCCTGGTTCATTCGGGGTTTTTTTTCCCACTAAGAAAACTAAAATATTTTATGGATGAATTCAGACCAGCTCTAGTTGTGCTATTCCAGGCAATGTCCATCTTTGGCTCAGTCTTGTACTCTCAGACTGTCAGAGCTTCTTTTAGGGATGGAAACCTTCAGCTTTGTTTAAAGCCAGAAGATGGCATTCTTGAAAAAAGGTTTACAAGGAGAGAAAACACTTTTTATTAGACACGAGGGTACTAATCCATACCAGATCACTTTCTTTAGTGTGTGACTTTCCTGCCTTTTGATTTTTAGTAAATAATTATTGCTGTGTGCACAAGGGCTGTAAGGGTGACATGATCTCTCTGCCCAGTGTGTTGGAAGCAGCTCCTCTCTGGAAGGTGACTGGGGGAGCCACAGTGCAAGGAGGGTTGTGGAGGCCAAGGCTGTGGTGAGGAGTTTGCTGAGGGTGACCAGGATGCAGAAGGTGAATGACATTGAGCTCTTCCTTCCCTGCAATCTGCCTCAGGTAGTCTTGGCTTCCTCCTCCCTGGGGACATTTGATTTGAGTTGGGGGTCTGCTCTGTGCCCTGGGCTGGGATTGCTGCCAGGAATCTTAGTTTGTGTAACACAAATTTGCTCCCCACGGCCTGTCCAGATGCTTTCATTATCAGTAGCAGATTTTTTTGGAAAAAAAAAAAACCACCAAAAACCCCCCCCAAACTCCGAGAAAACCAGAATGAATCCTGAAAATGAGTATCAAGGAAATCAAAGAATCATGTTTCAAGGAATACTATTTCAAAGAATGACAAATGACAAATCAATCTCCTAAGTCATTTTCCCACAGGCACAAATGCTTGGGAAGGGATCTCTGCTCCCAACACACCATGTGCATTTGTGGGAGCATTTTGGCCACCAGTAACTCTCCCTGGTTTGGCACTCACAGGGTGGGAGCGTGGGGTGGGCTGGACATTAATTTTCCTCACCTCCCTCTAATCCAGATGTTGAGAAAGAGGCTTTGGGAGGGTGAGTGCTGGTAACATCTGTTTGGTAGCAGGGCTTGGGGCTGTGTGGAATGTGCCCTGGTCAGAGAGCAGGGTTCTGCTGGGCTGGGGACAGGATTATCTGGAGCAGTTCTCATAGAAATTCAAATTTTTCCAGTGTTCCCACTCTGTTCCATGGGACCTTTGCCATTTTCCTGTGATTGGAGAAGGTGGTGGAGGAACTGCTGGGGTGAGCCCAGCAGCTGTGGTGTGATGGGTCATTCACAGGCTCACCCCCCTTGTCTGTGTTTCAGGAGCTGCCACTGAAAAGAGTTCTGGCAGATATTATTCACGTGTCTTCTGTGCCATGGATCAACAGTAAGCACAGCTACAGCTCCCTCTGAGGGTTCCCCATCTGCACGGGGGAGATGGTTCTCATTTCTTTTCCTGCAGACTGTTCTGTTTTGCCAACAGCATTAACTGTCTGAGCTGGTATATTCCTCCTGTCCCTAAGGCTGTCAGGGTCTCTGCCAGGACAGTCACTTACTGGCCATTTCACACTCATGGGGTTTTCAGTGGGGCTGGAGGGAAGCACAGTCGGGCAGTGCCTCTAGTCATGCTTTGTCTGCCCTTTGGAGGCAGGAGAGATCTGCCTGCACAGACAGAGCCACTGCAAAGGATACCAACAGCTTCTCTGAAGCCCCTTTGAGCATTGTTCCTATCCTCAGAATCAAATCCCCTTGCTATCATAGATCTTTGCCTTTGTTAAATCTCAAAAAAACAACGTCCCCCTTAACCACACGTAAAACCAGCTGAAATGTCAGTAAAATTTCCCACCCTGCAGCATCCATTTATCTATTTAACTTGTGTGGGAAGTATGCCAAAGGCAGAGATGCTATTCAAACTAAAATACACAAATCCAAGAATTTCCACCCTGTTAATTACCCCTCTGAGTATTCCCAAAACCCTTGGTAGGCAGGCAAATGCAGGAAATGCCAGCAGTGACCACCATGGCTGAGATGCTTCTGACAGTGTTTCCCACTTGTTTCAGGGGTGCTGAGTGCATGGATCCCACTGCCCAAACTGCTGGGCATCATCTACCATCAGCCAAACATCAGCATGGGTGAGGTAGGGACACTGCCGTGGTGGCTTTGCCATCCCCTGGGTCACCCTGGACTTTGTGCTGCTAGTCCATCACATCTGAGCACAGAAGCAACTGTTAAATCCCACCCATGTGTTTTTTATTGTTAAATCCACAGAACATGCTGGTGCTGGACGTGCCTGTCACAGAGACCTGAGGGATGGGGACATGTGGCTGCAACCCCTGCTGAGGCCAGACCCAATGGGAACAGGTGGATGAGGGAGCAGCAGGGTGCTGGGCTTCTTTCCTTGGATTTTCAATAATTTGGCTCTGCAAGCTGAAATAAAAGGACCCCATTACCCCATGGTGAGGTTGTCCTGCTGTGTGCTGTCAAAGCCAGCTGGATAGAGACAATGTGTCCTGAAAGAACTGATCCCTAAATAAATCACATTTGCATCATCAGGATGCATCATCCACAACTCCTGCAGGAGGAAGAGTGAAAGAAGGGGACCCCCTGCTCCCAGGGTGCATGTGCTGTGTGGGGTGGGGATTGTGTTTCCAGTCATGCATGGTGATTAAGGACCCCAGAACGAGTTAGGACTCACAGAATGAGTTAGATTTGGGCTGGTGTTGGGGTTTATCAGCTGCTTCGTAGATAATGATCCTGAGCCTTTAGCTCACTGACTGCTGGATAATTCCTTGTCATTAAAGTCAATAAACAGCTTCGATTCTGCTTTCATCGAGCTGACATGATTTGAACATCTTTTCCTGGTGTCAGGGAGCTGGTGTAGAATTGAGGATGTCTTTGGAAAGACTGTTGTGTTTTTAAGAAATTGCCCTGAGAAAAACCTTTCGGATAGGCAGGCTCTGAGAATCCTGTCTGCTCTCTCTGTACTCTGCCAGAACCACAGGGATTTGTTCTGCACTGCATGTAAGGAATCATTCTCCTTGGGAGTCCTCAGAAGTGAGGAAGGAGCTGTAAAACCAGCTCCCCATGAAAAGTGGGGTTTAATGGTGCTTCTCTTCATGTTGCTGCAAACATAGACAAAGCTCAGTATATATTTTAGAGGGATTTCCCTAATTGTTCCTGCACTAATTAATACACAATAAAGAAGATTGAGTCTGAGTTTCCTTGAGAAGAACAAAAGATGAATCACATATCTGTACACAGCCCTCCTAGAGAAATCAAGGCTGAGAATCTGGAGGGGCACCTAGTTAATTTTTGGTGTAACAACCCTGCTGCTGAGCTGCACCATCACGTAACTTGTACTTGGTTCCCTGGATACCTTGGTGGAGGCACAGCCTTGTCCAGTGCTGTCTCCCAGAGCCCTACACAGACCCAGAAGCCCTGATCCCCTAACAGCAGAGATGTTGGGCAAACCCTGCCTTCCCTGGCTCATGGATTCCCACAGAAGCCACTTCCTCAGGCAAAAAGGCTGTGTCTGAACTATGTCATCAATGGGAAAGCAGAGCAGATCCACCTCATTTTCCAGCCTCAGCTAGGACATTTCACCCAGCCTTCCCTGTTCACAGCCTGCTGACCTCCTGCTGACATCAAGATCTCAGATGTTTCTCGAGGATATGTCCCCCTTACTGTTTGCCTGACATCTCCATTTCAGGTGATCCAAGCAAAAGGAGTGACGTGAACATGTCTGTTCACACCATTCCTATTCTTCTCCCTTTGACCAAATCCGTTCTGGTTTACTCCATATTTCTGTCCTCACTCAGTCATTTGGCTTTGTGTTCTTGGGGCTTTGAAAGTCGCTTTAGCGAGACCTGGACATCACCATGTCATTCTCTTTATGGGAATCTGCCACGGTTTCTCCAAAATATGTAATGGTCAGAGACCTCTGCATTCAGCAGCTGCTGGGGAGAGGCCAAGTTACTGTCATGCCTGAAAGGTCACTGCGCAGGAGCTATTCCCAGCAGTGCCACCCTGCCCCTTCCCCGTGCACTGACCAGTATCAGGGTTGTCTTTATGGCAATTCAGGTTTCAGATAGTGGTTGCCTGAGTATGAAGGGATTCATGATGGATGATAACATAATACCATCTTGTTAATGCTCTCTTCCGTCTTATCAAATGTCATGATCTCACCGTGACAGCTGGGCTTTGTGCTCTGGAGGTCCTGTCTGATCGAGTTGCAAGGAGAATGACAACTCTTTCAGTGTTTTGACACCCTTGCCACCTCTTCCTTGGCCTTTAAGTAGCCAAGGTATTTTTACTTAAGGCATTTTTTAAAGGTGGAAATAATGTGTTACAAAAGCTGGCTAATCTGCTGGAAATATTTATTTCTAAGTTTGCAGAAAGTATTAACTCTGAGCAAGCATTTTTCTGGATTATTTTTCATCAGAACTGGGCAGCAGCCATCCCCCTCCACCCCTGTCATCATTGAGGACACTGAGGAGTGAACAGTTCACCTCTGTCCCCTTGGCTGGTGCATCCTTCCTCCAGCAGACAGCTTTTGCTGTGCCTGTTGGGATGTGCTCCACACATGGGTTCACTTTTGGTCAGGGGCCCATGGAGGAAGGTTTATTTTCCCTGCTCCAAAGAGCTGCTGCTCTGGTGCAGTGGCTCTGTGTATCCTGGGCAGGAATCAGGGCAGGGGCCTGGACAGAGCTGCAGGAATGAGACAGAGGACCCTGGGCAGCTGCAGCACATCTGTTGCATGGGATGGTGTGGTAGGGAAGGACCTCTCTTGGTGTGCCCACACTAGGAGCAATAGTCCTTCCAGGACTTCTAAAAGACCTCAGATCAACAAGCTCTGGCTTGGGAGTTCCCTGGCTTTGTGGGCAATGGCATCAGTCTATCAACAGTACCTCCCTGTGAAAGCACATCCCATCTCCAGTCCTCTGGAGTGCTCTGAGCAGGGGTGATGGAGCTGGAAGCAGTGCCATGGCAGTTAGACCAGAGCAGCATTTTCCAGCCAGATGGTGTCTCTCTGAAGAGTCTGTCTGCTCAGGGTATCTGCTAGGCTCTGACACCTGATCAATGCGCTTTTCCTTCCCAATTCAATAATCCCTTTTCCTCAGTTATCAAATGGATCATGAGCCATTCCAGTCTCTGGACAGGGGCTGTTGGCTTTAATAAATGTTGGGTGCGGTCACAGGCTGTAAGGAGGTTGGATGGGAGTGCTGGGCATGTCCTGTTGGCCTGGACAGCAAATAACTGTCCATGTTACTATCTACACCTGTCTTTACACTGAGAAAGGTGCTGCCTGGTCCTTCATTTATCACCCATAATATGTGGCACATCCTCATGCATGGCCTTACTGCTCAGTACTGCAGCCCCAAGAACTGCAGAAGTACTGAACAGCCAGGGGTGCTCAATGTTTTGGCACATTTTTTTAGTCAAAAACTCAATTTTATTTTGGAAAAAAAAATTATCAGAGCATGACATCTCAGCCATATCCATGCCTTGACAGGCTGAAAGGATGATGTACCAAACCAGGCACCCAGAGCTGGCTGAGTCTGTGACTACAGGTTGTTGCTCAATGATTTACCTAACTCCTCATATCTCCAAGGAAATATTTGCAGTGGAAGTCACCAGAAACCAGACATTGTTTGTTTTGCTCCCCACCAATTATTCTGGATGTCCCAAATTACATCACTTGCCTTTTTCCTGCTGTGAAGCTCTATATATGAAGATACCTGATGCAGGTCATCTTCAGAAGATAAGGACATTGGCTGGAGAGAGCCTCTTCCTCCAGAGGTCAGTCAGGTAAGAGCAAACCTATTCCTCAAAAAGCATGTTCCTTGCTTCTGCTTTTGCAAACCCTCAGTATTCCTTCGGGAGTGTTGGCTTTTTAACAAAAATTGTTATTCTTGCCTGTTGCCTGCCTCAATTATGTTCAAAAAAATAAAATGTGCTGTGCCTTTCACTGTGAATTTCTCAAGAACAGATGTGCATGTTCATTGGATTTGCAGTCCTTGCAGAAGAAAGGGAATTTCAGGGTTTTCATAAACAATTACCACTTAAATTATCTTTGGTATAACTGTATTATCTGAGATAGATTTCTAGCTAAGGGGAATTAGACCTCTCACACTTGTTTCGATCCCTTTTTGATGAGCTATTTACATTTAAATAGATTTGGGGCAATGAAGTTCAGTTTGGTTCTTAAAAAAAAAAAATAAAAGAAGCTACTTCAAGTTGTAGGTCCCACAGAAATATTTCAATGACACCGAAACTTTAAAAATTACTTTCTCCTTCTTACAATTCTAGCAGAAGGTACTTCCATGCAGAGAGAAGTCTCAGATTTTGATGTTTGTGCAAGAATCATGCCATTCACACGAGATCTGCCCTCCTCAGTACATACATTGGTGCATTTGTCCTGTGTAGATATTTTTGCTTTTCTTTCCATGACTAGAGAAAACCGTGTTGTCGGAAATGTTCTGTTTTCCCATTATGCAGGATGTAGAATCTTGTTTCTTGGAGAAATTCCCACCCAGAATGGATGCGCCCCAGATTGCACAGCTCAGTCACACCATTGCTCAGCAGAGCTGGGGGGTCACAGCAGGAACATCCCAACAACCACTCGATTTTCCCTTGGCTGGTGTGACCATTGGTCTTTGGAGTAACTGGTGTTGATTTTCCGAGTTCTCCTATAGGAAAGTGCCACCAGGGGTGTTACTGTGCCCACCCATGAGATAAGGAGGTGGGAGAGATGCCAGCAGCCTCCTCCCTGATTTTGTTTTCCCTGACAGGCATTCCTAATTTTTCCTTCCTCTTTCCTCTATTGATGGGCTGGTGCTCATTCTCCCAGAACTGCACTGATGGCAATCACTTTCCACAGTTATCAGGACCGAAGATGCTGGCATTCTGGACTGTTGTCCTTCTCAGCAACCTGCTGATCCCTTCACAAGGACTTGGAATCAGTTCCTTGGTTCCCAGAGCAGATATAGATGGTAAGTGTATGTAAGAGGCAGGATTGATCCTGTTTTTGAGACCAGTTCTGCTCTTTTTTTCTCTTGATCATGCTAGAAAATCAGAAGCTGTTCCAGATCTGCCCAACAGTAGTGGCAATGCTGGTAATTTGCATTTATAAAGCACTTTGGAGATGCACTTTACAGTGGCTGATGTCACCACCTCATTTGCATGAAGAGGGAGAGTAGGTAGGGGAAGGAACAGCCAGGCTGGCACAAGTTGTGTGTTGAGTCCGTGTAGCTCACAGTGATCTCCCATCCTATTTTTCAGGTATTAAAGATTCACCAGCCAGACATGTTCCCCAGCAGCCTCAGGGTGGTCTCCTTGGCGGCAAACTGCTTGGTGGTCTCCTTGGCAAAAAAAGTGCTGTTGGCAATCTCCTTGGACAACATGGTGCTGTTGGCAGTCTCCTTCGTAAAGATGGTCCTGTAAGCAGTCTCCTTGGAGAAGGTGGTGCTGTTGGTGGTCTCCTTGGTGAAGATGGTCTCCTTGGTGGTCTCCTTGGAGAAGGTGGTGCTGTTGGTGGTCTCCTTGGTGAAGATGGTCTCCTTGGTGGTCTCCTTGGAGAAGGTGGTGCTGTTGGTGGTCTCCTTGGTGAAGATGGTCTCCTTGGTAGTCTCCTTGGAGAAGGTGGTGCTGTTGGTGGTCTCCTTGGTGGAAATGGTCTTCTTGGTGGTCTCCTTGGTGAAAACGGTGTCCTTGATGGTCTCCTTGGCGAAGATGGTGTCATTGATGGTGTCCTTGGCAAAGGCGGTATCCTTGATGGTGTCCTTGGCAAAGGCGGTATCGTTGACAGTCTCCTTGATGCTATCCTGGATATTCTCATTGGCAAAAATGGTCTCCTTAGCAAAAATGGTCTCGTTGGAAGGCTTCTTGGGAGAAATGGTGAAGATCTCGTGGGGTGAGTGAGAGTGGGAGATGGATGTCCCTTCAGTGTGTCTGGGACATGCTGGTGAAAGGCGTCTCTGCTCTGGGGCCTGCTGTCTGCACACACAGGGCTCCCCTCTTTCCCCTCCTGGGGAAGGTTCATAAGCAGGGATTAATCTGTTGGGAGTTTCTGCCTGTGCCTGCCATGTCAGAGTGCCTTGTATATGCCACAGGCTGCTCCTGGCTGCTTGTGGGGATCTCTGATGACCCAGGGTGGAGAGGACCCTGGGAGCATGGCTCTACAATTGGCTGCAGTGCTGGGGGATGAGGGGACAGGGCACCCACTGTACAAATGTGCTATTCACCACCTTTCTCTTGTTTCAACCATCCAGACTGAGAATTGTGAACAACACCCTCCCCAAAATAAGTCTGCGCACCCTGCCAGGCTTTGGGCACCAGGTGGACTTCAACACCCAGCTGCTGGTAGAGAGTACCAGGTATGGCATGTCCATCCAGGGCATGGCTTGGGGCAGGGGTTCACCATCTCTTTGGAAAGTAGATGGCCAGCAAATTTCCTGAGCTGCATGCTGTGCTTCCCCTGGGCAGTGTGCCAGACCAGCCGCTCTGTGAACTGGTGGAGGTAGATGTGACCATGCTGGTCCAGGACACATGGACAGCTCACCAGAACACTTTGAACTGCAAGACTGTTGAGATAAACACCCATGTGAGGTAGGAATCAGGTGTGATGTAACATCTGTGTGAGTGGGGTGCCCATGGCTGGCCCGTGGTTCCTGTGGCAGTGGGACACCTTGATGCTTTGGCCATCAATGGCAGCACTTTTGTGCCTGACACCTTGGAGAGTGAATTACCCAGCTGCCGGGCTTGGAGGGGAACTGTTAACCTTTCTTTTAAAATTTGAGCTAAGAAATAAACATTTCTGGGTGCTGAGAAAGTAGCAGCAGGCAGAATTCACTGGACATGGCTTTGGTAATATTTTGACACTGAATATGGACAATGCAAGCGAGGCCTCATGTTTCTCTTGTGTGAAGTACTTTTGCTTTCCAGCATTAATCTATGTCACTTGTTATTTCCTGTTTTCCTGTTACCAGTCCCAGAGTGCCAGTTCTGGACGAGCCTTTGAAACGCCTCCTTAGTGATGTCATGAGTGATCTGGTGAGTCTGCACAGCCATCTTCACACGAGCCACCAGCACAGTGCTGGGTGGGCAGGCAGGGCAGGCAGCACAGGCAGCGCAGGCAGGGCAGGCAATGGGCCAGGCTGCCCCATGGATGTGGCTGTTTGCACAGCTGTGGGCTTAGCTGGGGCGGTCAGCCTGTCCTCCCTGCTGAGGGGCACTGACACCATCACCTGTGCCAGGCACCTCTGGCAAATAGGTTTCTGAGTCAGGTGCTGGTTTAGCAGCCAGCAACCCAGGTGAGATCCACTCTGGCTTGGAGGGGCTGCTCACCTACCCAGTGCTGAGTTCTGTGTGATGGGATGTCCCACCCAGCGCTGCCCACAGTGGCTCTGCCCATGTGTGCAGCCCAGCAGAGCCTGCTGTCACTGGCCATGTGTTGGTGCCTTGTCACTCACTGCTGTGGCAGGTCCCAGGACCCTCTCACTTCCCTCTGCCTCCCCAGGGCTGCAATATCATCAATGCCAGGCTCAACGTGGTGAGCTCTCTGCTTGGTTCCAGGAACAGTAAGTGTTGGCACCTCTCTTCCCTCTTCTCTCAGTTACCCTCGCGCTTACTATGGCTTAGTTTTTTACATTAGGTAAATACAAATATTTCAGCAATTTTCTAAAATCACAACTCCCCCATCAATTCTAACCTTCTGTGTCCCTGCCCCAGGAGCTGCAGCCAGCTCTTTCCGCAGAAACCCACTGCAGGAACTGTTGCTTTTAGAAACAACATTTTTGCTGCAAAACAATGCTTTCCAGCAGCTTTTCCAGCTGGGAACTCTGTGAGCAGGAGCTGCCATTGGTTCCAATAACTCTTGGGACCATAGGATTTGGAAGCATCCCCTGCCATTGCAGCTGAAGAGCTTGTTTCCCTGTGTCCACAGAGGTGCTCCCACTTGGGGCTCTTGGGGACCTGCCCCCCTTCTCCATCCTCAGTCGTGACGCCATCCAGCTGGATCTGAACGTAAGTGCCATGGTGTCCCCTGGTCCCAAAACCTCTGAGCTGATGAGTTTGGGTGATTCGTTGGAATGTGGTGGCTCCATGGATTCCAGCTGCCTTCAGGGACATGTGTGCTGGAAGGTCCTGATGAGTCTGCTCCAGCCACATCCCTGCTAATGCCACTGCTGGGTCCCTACCCAATTTTTTTACTTTAATCTTTGATGGTGGCATGAGACAGAATGGCTTGATGAAACTTAGTTAAGCATAATTGTAGAACTCATAGTTATTAATCAAAAGGTTTAATTTCATACAGGAGCAGGAGTCACCGCTCACAGGCATGTTCTATTTATAAGTGGTTTGTCAAAGTTTGGAAATTGATAGAGACCATAATCAGGCCCAGAATATCAGCTGTGTGTGTTTCCAATTGGGAGATGTGGCAGGGTTTTAACGAGGAAGGTGTAGCAGATGCAGCTCTTGCCTGTGCCAGAGCAGCCTGGAGCAGCCCTGTGTTCATTAAAGTGCCAACAAACCCTGTGTGAGCCTGCCCATGGGTGGGCAGAGTGCCCAGTGCAACCCTCCGAGCACCACCAACATCCCTCCCTGCTCTGTCCTCTGTAGCTCCTCTCCGGGAATGTCGAGGGTGGCAAAGTGGCCCCCACACAGGGACTGCCACTCAGTGCCACCCTGCTGCTGGCCACGGGCCGCCCGCCACAGCTCAGCCTCTCCCAGGACACCATCGGGGCCCTGCTGGAGCAGGCCCAGGGGCAGGGAGCCCTCAACTTCAGCATCACCAGCTTGATGATGGGTAGTCAATCCTCTTTCCAACAAGGCCAGGTCAGTGTCCTGGTTGCTCCTGGGTGACCCAAGGGTGCTTGCCACTGCCTGCTTGTGTTTCTGGGGTCCAGCTGAGCCCAGTGTGGGCTTTGCACGAACCCTCCTGGCCAACGATGTCACTGATGCTGTTCCTACAGGTTCCTGATAGCACCTCGCTGTCCGTGTCTGCCCTTTTCCCGTTCATCTCCCAGGTCAGTCACCTCTCCATGTGCATTGATTCCAAACCCACCACACATCCCAGGTGTGGAAAGGCCCTCTTGCTCTGACCTTCTCTGCTCCTACAGCTTGCCCAGGTCCTCCCTGGCTCTCTGCCACTGGAGCTACGTGTCCGGGTGAGCGACGACCCAGTGGTGGCCGTGAGGGATGGAAAAGCCACTGTCACCCTCAAAGCCTCTATTGATGTCATTGTTCCTGCCCTTCAGTCCTCCCAGGGACTCCTCTTCTCCCTTGACACAGTGAGTGAGCTCCCAGGGGATGAGATCCCCAGAACAGGGGGATGTCTGAGACTGTCATTCTCTTGGCTTGTCCTGCCCTTGGCCCTGCAGTATTTGTATTTTCAAATTTACTACATCATCAAAACGGTGGTGCTCAGTCCTTTAAACATGGTCATAACCAAGCACAAAGTGTAAGTGAAATGTTTCAGGAATAACACAAAATAAAGACAGGAAGGTGAACCCTGGGGAGAGAGATACATGATGCCATCCGTCACAAAAATGTGGCTTCTAGGCACAGACAAGTGTTTTTTCTCAGAATGGGTAATTTACAAATACATTTTTCAGTCCTGGGAACTGTGCAGGGGAATAACCTCATTTCTTTCATTGTTCCATTTCCAGGACATTGTTCTGAACATCATCCCATCGGTCTCTGATGGCAAACTGCAAACCTCCCTGGCTCTTGACAGGTAAAGCTGTGCTGGGGACTGACAAATAGGGCTGGTGGCAGTGATGGGGGACTGTGATGTAGACATGGTAGAGATGTCAAGGGCTGCTGAAGCCTTCCTGCCTCCTCCCAGCCCCAACCTCAGACCAAGTGCATGGCTGAAGTGACGAGAGAGTTGTAAAAAGTTGGCCTGTTTTCAAAATCCTGTATCTTTATGAGGATGAGACAAATTCCAGACTAAGAAAGGGTCTGGAGGAGACTGCACCTGATGCACCCCAACTCTGACTTGGTTTTATCTTTTGTAGCATCAACCTGACACGTTTCCCCCAGAGACTCGACCCTTCCAAAGTAAGTGCATGCACTGAATTGAGGTACTGTAGTGGGTGATGCAATGGCCAGAGGGTCTGTGTAGGGGAGGAAAACCAATTGTTCTTCAGTCTTCACCTTTCTTCTTCCCCTGGTAGAAGCCAATTGCTCTCTGCCCTTCCAATCCCCTGTGTCCTACAACGATGACACTTGTGTGTCTCTCTAGGTGGCAGCACAATGTGAGCACTGGGGAAGGGGGAGAAATAGTTAAGAAACTACCCAAAAAGCATGTCCCTGCAGATCTCACCCTGGAAGGGTTTCACTGAAGGAAGCTTCCCAGCACCCGTGTTTCACAGCAAACAGTAGAACTCAATTGATAACCCTGACATGCCAAATAACCGTTGCTCTCTTCTGCTACACCCTCTTCCCTGCAGGTCTCCCTGCTCACAGAATGGCTCAAGCAGGTCCTCACAGCTGCATTCGTACCTGCTGTTAATGGTATGATGGGGTCTGGTCCCCTCTTATTTCAAACTCAGAGAGATTTGGGGCTCTTCCCTTCCCCTTGCTGCCTGTGTTCAGGGTTTCCTCTGCGTGACAAGATGCTTTCACCTGTTTTTGCAGATGCCTTCCATGTGTCAGTCCCTCTGCCCAACGTCCTCAACAACAGCCTCAAGAATGCTGAAGTCAAGATTACTGATGTAAGGATTGCATTTCCCACCATGCTGTATCCTGGGGAGTGAGGATGTGCAGATCCCACAGCCACACACCACTCTGGCCAGCCCCATTTCCCATGGGCTGCTCCCAGACTCCAGAAGGTCTCTCTGCTGGTGTGGATCCACAGGAAAACCTCACTTGGGATATAGGAAAAAGCAGATGACAGTCTGAATGAAAAAACTGAGTAGTTTTTGTGCTATTTCTTCCAGGTGGATGAGTTTCCCGGCCAGGCCACTCTGGAAAGATCCTGCTCTGGAGGAGCCTTGAACCTGCTTCCTTTCTGAGGCAGCACATCATGCACCCAGAGCCCTGCTCAGCTCTGCTCTGTCCCTCTTCCTTTCCCTCGAGCACTGCCCTGTGCTGTGGCTGAGGCCTGAGTAGGACAGGGGATTGCCTCTGGCTGGAATGGAGGTGGGAAAGCTGCTCAGCTGGTGAATGGTCTCTGTGGACACTTTTAACATCCATAGCCAGAAAGTAGAGCTCTTCCTCAGGCACACAGATTACTCTTGTATTGCTCTTTCAATAAAATCTCTCACTGCCTCAGTATTTCCCTCTCTGGATATTTATTTACACGAGTTCTCCTGCCAGCACCTGTTTGTACCCTGTCCCTCTGCCACAAGGCCCACGGAGCAGCAGCACAGCAGGGCAAGGAGGTTGTACCTGCAGCCAACAGACTGGTACCTGCAGAGAGCATTTCTGAAGCTCAACCTGTGACACCAGATGTGAAACAACCACTCACACGGGTGCTGGGTTTGGTGCACGTGGGTGCCCTGCTGCAGCCCATCTCTCATGCCCAGCTGATGGGAGGCAGAGGGGGGCTTGCAACACAGCACTGGCACAGATATAGCAAAGCTTTTGCTGACATCTCCCTTGCTGCAGATGCCCCAGGGGGTAGCTCCTGGCCAGGGGCTCACTGTCAGCAGATCCCACATGGCCCCTGATGGTGTTTGTTGTGCAAGGCACTGTCCAGAGCCAAGCACAGATAACCTGAGCTCCTTTGTTTAGAGGCTTATTATACCCTTGTTGTGTAAGATGCACCGGGTTGTCCAAAAAAAGCACATTTGATCTCACAAAGGTATTAAATGTTCAGGGCGCCAGGACAAAAGGGCTCTTGTAGCCTGGAATGACCAGGGAGGTGTCCCAGCACAGGGACTTTTCAGAGGCTGTGGAAATACTGTCTGCCAGGAAGGAGCTGGCAGCTGCAGGATGGGTGGGACAATTCTCAGGAACCACTCCTTGAGCTTCCTCAAGCCCTAAACGAGACAAAAATCTCCTGGTGCTTTTCTGAAGCCTCCCCACGCACTTGCTGGAAAGTTAGAAAATTCCCCCGTAAATTTTAACTTGTGTGTGCCAGTAGGTGTGCAGGTCTCAATATGGATTTCTCTGGATTTCCCAGCATGGCTCTTTCAGATCAGTGCGGCCTCACATGCTACAGCCACAGAGTATTGGGCTCCTTTCCTTCCCTTCAGCCCTGGCTCTTGGGTAACAGCGCTGCCTGATACTGGGTGTCCAATAACCTGTTGCTCAATGCTTTTCCCTGGTTTACAAATGCTTATTTATATTGGGATATATGAAACCCACAAATGCTGCTTTATACCCTCCATCCACTATCCCAGCTTTGACAATTTAGGCATCTTTCCACTTTTCCTGCAGCAGTGTCACTATATAAGGACCCGCTGTGTCTATGTGGGTTAAAGCAGAGGTGCCCATGGATCAGCATAAAGTTTCACCTTGGCCAGGAGCTGAGCACTGAAGACAAAGCTGGGCTTGAGATTCAGGATAAGGTCAGGTAAAGAAAAACAGTCAAAGTAGTGGTACAGGGTGCTATAAGCTTGGGAGAACAGAGACCCATTTTACTCACCAAAATTATGATATACCTTGGTGAGCCAGAAAAAAAAGCATGGGAATAAAACCAATAACAGTAGGAATGCAGGTGAGTAATTCTAGTTTATATTTAGTGACTAGCCTGAAAAATCAGAAAAGAAGGTTGCTATAGCAAAACGAAAACCTTTCTGCGAAAGAAAACATTCATTTGACAAAAAAATTTTGGGAAGTGTTGGGTAGAGATAATCCTTTTGAGGTTCCAGTTATTTTTACCATTATAAGGTTAAAATGCAGTAAATTTCAGTAAATTAAAATTTCAGTGTGCTCATAAATAGGGCCAATGTGAGTCACTGATACAGTTGCAGCCCAGGGCAAGAGGGGCTCAGGTTGGGCTGTAGGTTATGAGGAACCATTTAATACTGTATAAATGGTGCCACAGTGCCCAGGGATGGAAAAAAAACAGTGCCCAAGTGCTCATAAATAGGAATAAACAAACAGGGGCTGAGGTGGGCAGGAGCTGACTGGAAGATTCCCTGCAAGTGGGTGTACAGACCATCTCTCCTCTGTGTGTCCCCAGATCTATTGGTCCAGTGTGTCTCTAATCATGAATGGTTTCCATCCTCCTAAAGCTCATGTTTTCTATTCACTACAAAAGTCTCACCCAGCTTGAAATACCTGATACCCCTTAATCTCAGCCCAGCTTATCTCCACTCTTCCTGTTGTCTTTCTCCATGTCCTGCCAGCACCTACAGCTCTCCCAGCCCAGCAGGAGACACAATGCCACCAGTTCTGGGCATTGCTGTGCACCCTGCTGATCCCGGCATGAAGTCAGCCAAGAAATGCCATCCTTAGGCACAATAAAGGAGTTTTGAGTGATGGTGAGTTACCAGTGGGACTCTGGAAAACAGGAACCAACAGGGGTTCTTGGGGATTGACATCCTTGCACCAGCACCCCTGATCATCCAGGGGAAGGGAATCGCATATGACAGTGAAGAGCACAATGCTTGTGAGCAAGCTTCCCTCTCCATAGTGAGCCTGGAGTAGGTTTTTTTAATGTAATTAAAATTTCAACTGGCCAGGCTCCTAAAAGGAGAAGGCTCTGATGGCAGCTGTTATGTCCAGCTCTTACAGGCTTCTTGGGCAAGAACAAGTCCTCCAAGGTGCCCTTGGTGAGGTGCCACTCTGGAAAGGACATCCCAGAACTGACAGAAGTGGTGACCTGCTGGGTGGCCTCGCAGGAGGTCTCCTTGGTGGTGGTGGTGATGATTTGCTTGATGGTATTACTGGTGGTTTGCTGGGCAGAGGGCTGCTGAGGGGCCTGGCTGGTGGTCTGATCAGTGGAAGGAGCGATGCTGGCGGTGGCTTGCTGGGTGCAAAGGATGGTGGAGATCCTTATGATGAGAGTCTCAGAAACCTTCCCAGAGACTGGCCACAGCTGGTGGTGATGTCCCCAGGGATGGCATCCCTGCAGGGGTTGCTGGAGGAGCACTGGGACAAGGAGGTCTCTTCGGCACAACAGGGATCCTCAGTGCTCCCGGTGGCCTTCTTGGCAGAGGAGAGCTCCTGGGAGGTGGCTCGGCATCCTCGGGGAAGGTGGCTCGGCATCCTCGGGGAAGGTGGCTCGCTTAGCACTGTCCAGGGGCTCACCGGGTAAGGACAGCAACGTCCGGGCACCTTGCAGGGGAGCAACCTCTGTGCTGTTTTTTGGGGGAGGGGGGCAATGGTGGTGCTTGAAAAATGCTCAGGGCTGGTCTGGAGCTGATGCTTTGAAACAAACGAGATAAAGACTGCCTGGAAGTCCTGCAGGTTTGCATCGTAAAAGAGCCTCCTGAGCTGCCCAGGGGAGAGCAGAGGAGGCAGCAGTACAGAGGGGTTTGCCCATAGAGGGTGCCCGAGCTGCGCGCTGGCAGCTGCTGCCAAGCCAATACTCCCGTCTGCAGCCCGCACGTTTAACTGCTTTGAAGCCCAGCAGAAGCAGAAAAGAATGATAAAGCAAAAGAACCAAGCTTCTGATAAAACTGGAAAACAACTAAACCAGGAAAATGACGGAGAAAACTTAGTATCTTTCGCTATTTCTGGTCAAACTGGTCTCTGACTCACCCTTCTCCCCGGCACGGCTGAGTGTGAGCAGCAGAGCATGGCTGGTTTGTGCTGAGCTCAGAGCTGTCACTCGCAGTGCCCCCCTCGCTGTCCCTGCAGGCTGAGATCGTGAACGTGACGCTGCCCAGGGTGTCCCTGCTGCTCCTGCCTGGCATCGGTGCCCACCTCAACCTCTACACCCAGGTGGCCCTCAATGGCAAGAGGTGGGTTGGGCTGGGGCTGGTGCTGCTGGTGGCAGTGCCAGCCACGTGTTGGGACCAGGGGAAGAGCCTCCCAGAGGGGTTTCTCCAGGGTGGACACTGCTCCCGTCTCTCTGGAGGAAGCTGTTGCTCTGAAGATCACTCTCTCCTCCCCGTGTAGCCTCGTGGGTTTGCTCGACATTGCCATGGAGGTGAACATCACAGCAAGGGTCAGGCTGACCATGAACACCATGGGCTACCCCAAACTGGTGACAGAAATATGTGATAAACTCTTTGGTGGCATTAAAATCAGACACCTGAGAGGGTGAGTGATGGAGGTGTACTCCTCTGCCAGCACAAGCCACCTCACCACCAAGCTCTGCCAACCCCAGTCCACACCCTGCAAATGGCAATAACACGAGGGCACTTCCCTGTTATACATCTCCATCCCACCACCCCTTCAGGTGATGGCCACTCACTGTGTCATAGGACTGAACAAAGGGCTGCTGGTGGTGGTCTCTGTGCACCCCTCACACAGCCACAGTGTGCTCTCCCACAGGTCTCAGGGGACAGTTCTGTCCCATGTGCCACATTCATGGGTCATTTTAACTGACATGGCGTGGGGTCTTCTGAGATGTGAGCACATAGTATGTACTCATTGTAGGAACCACTCAGACTGAGGTTGTTTCTCCTCATTTAAGGAGACTATACACTAGTAGATAAAAGGCAGCAATAAATTTCCCACTGGCTATTTTTGGATGCAAATTACAGTTATCTCATGCAAAATCCAAGCAGAAACGATTCACTTTGCTGCTGCAATTGCCTTGCTCCAGGAGGTCTGTGCTCAGCGCTATTCACAGAGAATTGTTTAACAAGACCCATTTACTTTGCAGCAGGTTGTTTTCATGGTGCTCCTTTATTTTTCCACAGCCTGCTCCCAATTGTGGATAATTTATTGGCAAGTGTCCTGAACAGACTTCTTCCTAATCTGGTAAGTTGAAAAAATCCCCAAACTATTCCAGGAAGGAGCGATGAATCTGAAAAGCTGCAGTGCAGCTCCCCATGGCATCAGTGGTGCTCAGAGCAGGAGCACAGCCACTGTCACAGGGCTGCTGCATCCACCCCCATGTGGCCTGGCATTAGTGAGGGACACATGCCATGTCTTCATCAGCTCAAAAGAAGCTGCTCCCTCCTTCCCAACACAAGGTCTGCCCAAGTAGTGGGAGTTCCTAAGGATGCTTTGGACCATGTTACAGGCTAATGGAATCTCTCCTCCCTCCTGAAAATCCCAGGGTCTTTCTAGACATCCCCCACAGGCTCCTGGTCCCCAATCCCAACCCCACTTCTCTGAGGAAGGGCAAGGTGCCCAGGGACAGACCCAGAGCTGGTGGAGTCACCAGCAGGGCTGCCATCCCATGCACTCAGTGCTCCTGTGCCCAGGAAAAAGCCCAGCAGAGCCAAGAGGGGCTGCATGTCCTTGTTTGGTGCTGAACATGGGTTCTTACTGGCTCTCCCTTGACTCTTGCAGCTCTGCCCAGTGGTCCCAGTGCTCTGGGACTTGTCAATGAGCAGCTGGGACTTGTGAACTGTGAGTACACAGTGGGTCCCGTGCTTTGTCCTGCCCTGTACCGTGTGTCACCTGTGCTCCAGGACTGTGCATGAGGACTGGGACACCTTTCCCTCTGCTGCTGTAACTTGCGTGGAAAGAGCAAACCCTCTGCTTCACCCTGACCCCAGATCTGTCCTGTGTGAGGAGCAGGGACCTTCAGCAACTCTCTGTCCAGAGCCCACCTGCAAGCCAGGGCTATTCTGGAAGAAAAGGAGCTGCTGGGCAGGGGAGGGAGGATTTGCAACCAAGTCCAACACAAAATCACTGACTCTCTTCCTCTCCCCCTAGCACCGGTGCCCCTTGGTTTGCTGGGCAGCATCCAGTACACCGTGTCCAACCTTCCCCTGGTAACTGGCCAGTTCCTTGAGGTGGACTTGAATGTGAGTCCTGCATCTTCTCCTTCCATCAATGCACAGGATTTGGGATATTTCCCTTGGGTTCAGGAAGGACTCCTTGGTCTGTGTACACCTGAACAGGGGGCTCTGAGGTGGCTGTGGAAGCTGGCAGAGGTCCTGGCTCCATGCCCTACTCTTATCACTGTCACGGGAGAGTGCAGCAGGGTTTGGATTTCATGAATTTCTGGAGAAGGAAGTGTCACGGGGCCTGACTTGGCGAGGCCATGCATGTAGCCATTTAACACTGAGGGAATATGAAGTTAAGCATAAAGGCAAATATTGCAAACATTTTTACCTGTGTGTCCTTTCCCCATTACTCCAGACTGTTGCTGGGCAAGTGGCTGAAGGCCTGGTGGACTATCCACTGGGAAAGCCAGAGATTGTCTCCAAACCCCCACGGGTCCCCATGCCACCCCAGCCCTGACCTCTCTATTTGACCACAGGACACCTCCTTGCTGGCCCGGTTTTCAGTTGAGGACAACAAACTGAATATTGGCATCAGCATGGAGAAGTAGGACATTGGTCTTCATCTGGGGGGTGGCCACTGGTAGTCATGGAGGTGGACTCTCCTAGGTCATCATTTTGAGCAACCTGGTCTAGTGGAAGGTGTCCCTTCGTATGGCAGGGGGTTGGTACTAGATAAACTTCAAGGTCCCCTCCAAACCAAATGAGTCCAGGATTCTATGATCAGAGAAACTGCTTGGCTTTTACTCACCTCTGCTTCCTCCTGCAGGACTCATCTCTCCTTGGTGTCTTCGTCCATTGGTGGTTTTGATGTAAGAGCAAGCACAGCCTAAGCCACACACATAATCCATTGCAGAAAGGAAAGGCTGATAGAAACCGGCACAGGAGAGACAAGAGCCAATTCAATCTAACAGTTGTGTCAGATTTGGATTAGCATCTTTCTCTCACCTCTGGAACAGACTTGTTTTCATGGATCAACCATGCACAACTTTCAGGAAAAATCCTCACTGAGAGGGAGAAGTTTGGGGTCCTCGGTGTTCCATAGGATATACTGCGCATGCCCTTGGTGTCCCCTTGGGATCATCTGGAGGGGAGACTCATCCCTGTGCCTCACAGGGAACAATGGCAAAATTCCTGAGGAATCCTGGGCTCCCCTGTCCCACGTAGATTTTCCAGAAGTGGTTACTGTGGGCAGCTTTAATGCCAGCAACAAGTGGCCTGTGAAATTGCATTATTTTTAAACTATAAATTGATCATAGAATGTTTAGAGCACAATTTCTGTGAAATGGGAAGTTTGCATTTGCTGGGTCCAGGTGGAGTTTTGGTGTGAGTGGAGCAACCCCATGTGCCACAGGTCTGGGACTGGCACTGGCACTGAGGGACCCCTTTCCCTGTTGCAGGTCTCACTCCTGGAGGAGCTTATTGCCCAGATTTTCAATGTTGCTTTCCTGCCTGCAATGAACAGTAAGGAAGTTGTTACACCTCCTCCACACAGTCATTTGTGCTAGACCCTGCCCTAGACACCAAGTTTATGCAGGTGTAGTTTACCTTGATGTATTGACAGGAGCCAGCAGGACTGACCTGCAGTGACGGGGGGCTCATTTCAGGTGTCAGTGTTTTGCCAAGAGGTGAACACCCACCTCATGAACAGGGGTTCCCCCAAAGGGTGCCTGCCACTGCTGCTTTGCTGGCAGGAGCAAAAGACCATGTGTTTTACCACTCTGCTAAGTCTGAGGACACAGAGTCTTTCTAGAGAGCCTGGCCCTTGTGAAGAAGGGGGTGTGCACACAGAGGGGATGGAGCTGGAGGACAAGCCCTGGGCAGAAGCTTGGCACTGACCCCCTCTCCTGCCATGCTGACCTGGGCTGGCATGTGTCCCACAGGTGCACTGAGAGTGGGGGTTCCCCTCCCCAGGCTGCTGAACTTCACCAGTGCTGACATAAATGTCATGGAAGTAAGTGCTTCAGCCATGCCCGAGGTTCCTCCCATGGCCCCTCAGCTCCACTCTGGAGCAAAGACAATGCGCAGCACTTGCACAGAGATGTTCAGAGGATTACCATCCTTTTGCTTTGCCAGGATCTCATCGTGCTGTCAGCATGAGGCAGGGATGCTGGGCTGGGAAGGGACCCTGGCTTTCTTCATCTGCCCCCAGAGGGGTGGGAGCCCAGCCTGCCTGAGGATCCTACTGCATGTCTCTTCAACACAGTACAACAGCATCTTGTTCTTATCCATGTAAATGTTGCATCACACCTGCATTGCTTGAGCAGGAGGAACACAGTTGGTTTTTCCATCAAATATTGTGTTTTGGACTCTTTTATGGGTGCTTGGAAGGGGATGTGTGCACTTTGCATTCTTGTGCTTGGGTTCAATAAAGTCCAGGTGTCTCTGCAGCCACAGGAGGTGCTCAAGATTTTGGGGATGGCCAATCTGGTGAACCCCCGGGGCTCAGGACAGACCCCAGGGGGCTGATGACCCCAGTCATGGTGGGTGGGAGGTCTGCAGCCACCTTTGCCCAGCCCCAGTTCAAGGGATGAAGATCTTACAGCACATGTTAAATTGGACCCAAACATGTCAGATTCTTCAGGGCCTAGACCTTGTGTGGTCTCTTGTTCATCCCATCACATCATCACCCGCCCTGGGCTTTACTGGGGCTTTATCCCAGGAGTACTCTGGGACACAGAGGGGATTCACCCACTGATGCCCATGAACTCTGCATGACCTCACCATGGACTCATTTATGGGCTCTCTGTCCTGGCTCAGCTGCCTGTTGAAGCAGTGAAACTTCTGCTAATTTAAGGCTCTAAAGCCACCCATTGCTCTCAGTGTGAGAGAGAATAGCTGGGAGAGTGGTAATATCACTATGTGTGGGACTGTCCCACCCTAGGCAGTTCAGATCCACCCTGAAAAACACTTGGAACCACAGACTAAGATTTTTCTGTCATCTTTGATGTTCCTTTTCTCTTCCCCTCTGTATTTATGTCTCCATTTTCTTTTATCTGTTGTCTCTCAAGCCTCTTAAACTGTGGAGATCGTTCTTGGATGCATAGCCAGCTCCTGCTTGCCTCAAGGGCACAGGTGTGCCACAAACCCACACACACTTCCATATTTTTTTGTAATTTGTTCTGCTTCTGTGTGTAATTAACTCGTTGGGAGGTAATTGCTCACCTCTCACCGTCCTGGGACTCTCGTGTTCTGCTCCATATTATGGAGCATCGCCTGGTGCAGAGCTGTCCTGGACCATCCCTGGAATTCTCCTCAGCCCACTGTGTCTCTTTCCTTCACCCCAGCTGCTCTGGGGCTGGGTCACAGTTACACGATGCTCTGGGGTCTGCAGAGAGGAGAGGGGGGAAAGGGGGGGGTCATGGATCTCCACCTCTGCCTTGGCAGTGAGGGCTACTCTGGGCTGGCACCGCTGCTGTTGGCAGAGCCCAGCACCATCCACACCACCACCACAGCCACACCAGCACCTGCGGCATTCTTGGTCCTGGTGACTGCCCTCGGGGGGGATTGCAGTGGGGCCGGGTGTGGGGGAGGATTTGCAGCTGGGATCTGTTGTGTGCCAACACCCCTCTGCTCTGCTCTGGTCCACTTTGAGAGAGCAAAACAAGATAGACCCTGATATCTGAGAGTAGCAACAGCTGCCTGAGCCACAGCCCATGTCCTGGCCACAGCCATGGCCACGTTGAGGAGCCGCATGGCACTGGACTGAATGGGGATTGACCCAGAACTTTCACTGCCCAGGAACACGAGCCCTTGCTCAGCACTCAGAGGCAGTGGGGGGCTGCCTGGCTGCACTCTCAGTCCTGTCACAGCTGCCCAGACATGCACAGGGTGCAGGAGGGGATGAGCCCTGCAAGCAGGGTGACAGAGTGCCTAGAGAGCCAGTGAGCACTGCATCCATCCCAAGGTGAGGGGTGAGCTGCCGGGCTGGCTGGGTGCTGCTGACCACAGCCTGGCACTGCTACGTGTGGCATTGGGGGTCAGGCTGGTGCAGGGATCACACTTCACAGCCAGCAAAGAGGAACTGTCCCTACTCCATCCTTCCCTGGGTTTTCCTCATTCCTCACCTCGAGTATATAAAAGCTGCTGCCAGCAGCTGTGACCGTGGGCAGCTCCGCCGACATCAAAGGGTCCAGGTAAGAGGCACTGAAGGACTGTGGCCACCGTGCCAGCTCCATCAGGTGACCTACAGCACAGTAACTCGGCTTGAGAAGTAGGAATTTTAATGACGTTTTCCTTTGATTTCTGTAGCAGCATTTAATCATTTATGAAAATGAATTTTTAAAGCTATCAGAGCTCTTCCTTGTTAAATTCTGCATTTATTCCTGTTGTTGTTAAGTTTGTGATAATGACTAAGCTGGCAGAAAGGACTGGGAGGTTTTTCATGATCTTGGTGACCAGAATTCAGAGCAATTTTCAGCTCTCCAGACCTCATCTCAGCTGGTGTAAAATAAGTGTTTATCTGCAAAGCCAGACGTGCCTTTTGCATGTGCAAGATGCTCAGCTCGCTGAAATGTGTGTGACCGAGGAGCAGCACCCCAATAGATATTGTTAATAACCACAGAGATAGCTGCCTGCTTGGTCACGTATTTTCTCTAAGAGCTCTTCTAGGAGCCCTGACATCCATTTTGGCACCTTCTTGCAATGCTACTCACGTCTTGCCAAGCCCCTCCAACAAATCCCACTGATTTTATTTGACACGATTTTCAATAGAAGCTGCTTGAGCCTCTCTCCTTCTCCCCTGTTCAATAATCATGGCTACAGGAGCTGTGCATCATTACGTGCTGATCAAAGGGAAAATGTAAAAGACAGTTGAGTGAATTAAAGTCTAATTTAATTGTGCCAAGAACTGTCATAGAGGGATTTTTTTTAAAGTATCTGAAAGAGATAAAGAAGTTGTTCAGTCTGACCTAAATAATGTTATTTCTCAGTGCTGAACCTCTGCAATCTGCACTCTGTATGTTGTTTTTCTCAGCAGGGACAAGACGGGGTGTCTGACTGGGACACGGGCGGTGCAGGCAGGTGCTCCAGGAGCTGAGACCCACAGCAGTGCTGTATCAGGGGCCTCTTCTCATTTCCTTGCAAGCACCTTTCTGTGCACAAACAAACACTCCCCAGCCTGCATTGTCACCCGAAAAGCCGAGTTTGGGCAGGAACAGAAGGTCCTTGAAGGTGCGTTTTTTTGGCTTGGGGCAGATCAAACACAGGGAAAACGCACTCTTTTCACAGCCTGAGTGAAGCAAGATGAGAAAAACAAACAATCTGCCCACAGGAAAGTGAGTCTAATCCTGGCTGTGCTTTGAGCTTTAATAACGTGGGGTGTTCTTCACAGCGGGCAGAAGGACACGACTGAGACACTCGTCATTTTTTATCTGGCTGTGCCTCTATGAGTGTTCTGCTTTCAGGGCCATTTCGGAGCGGTTGGAAGCCATCTGTCTCTTTCAGTACAAGGTCCTCCTGCCCCATCTCCATCTCCTTTCCTGTCTTAAAATGGCATTTTTGCTTTCCTGCAGTATGAGGCACTCACCTCTGCAGGAGCTGGGCATGGAGACATCGATGGCTCTGGAGCAGTGCAGCACCGGGCTCCAGCTACTCTCTGATAACCACAAGTGGTTCCAACTTTCTGGGTGGGAAAAGGGTGCTGCAGGTCTGGTCCCCTGGGGATGAGGGCATGGGTGTCTGGTGGCTGTATGTCTAGAGGGACCCTTTCCCCATCACCCCAGGGCAGTCCATGTGAAGGATGGAGAGCTGTATAGGTACCCAGGCTGCTGATACTCACATGCTTGAACTGGTGCTTGGGCTGATATGGATCTTTCCACAGATGCTGGGTCAGAAGATGCTGCCCTTCTGGTGTCTCATCCTTCTTGGGGGCCTCTTGCCTCCCTCCAAGGGCTTCCTCAGCCTGGTGAACCCAGCACAACCCAAAGGTGGTGAGTTCAGAGATTTTCTGTCTTTCCAGGGGATGGGCGTGGCACAGTCCTGGACCATTTTAGGCTCATGGTGTGTCCTGTGTTCACCAGGAAGCTGCTTCCTGACAGGCTCGTCTCCATGGGGAACTCAGCTTTGCTCAAGTATTCTCAGGGGTCCCTGTGAGACCTCACCAGCAGAGCAACCTAACGTGGCCAAAACAAAACTTCTTGTCAATGATATCTTCCCAATGGTGGAAAAGTCTGATTATTAACTGGGACTCCCTTGGTGCAGGTCTGCTCGGTACTGGTCTCCTTGGTGGAAAAGGTGGATTGCTTGGCACAGGTGTTCTTGGTGAAGGTGGGCTGCTCGGCACTGGCCTCCTGGGCAAAGAAAGTCCAGGTGGAGCAGAAAGTGAAGGTTCTCTTGAAGAAGGAAATGAACCCAGCAGATCTGGGGTCCTTGGCACAGGCCTCCTAGGTGAGGAAGGAGGGTGGGTGTCCTTGGGAGAAGGAAGGCTTCAGGTCAGTGAAGGTCAGGACAGTAACAGAGTTCTGACTGTTGCAGGAGGACAACCTGGCAGCAATGGTCTGCTTGGCACAGGCATCCTTGGTGGAGAAGGCCTTGGCACAGGCATCCTTGGTGGAGAAGGCCCTGGCACAGGCATCCTTGGTGGAGAAAGCCTTGGCACAGGCATCCTTGGCAATGGTCTCCTCGGCAATGGCCTCCTCGGCAATAATAGCCTTCTTGGAGATAAAGGTCTGCTTGGCACAGGGCTGCTTGGAAAAGGAGGTCTCCTAGGCAATGGAAGTCTACTTGGTCTGGATGGTCTTCTGGGTGAAGCAGGAGGACTGCTGGGTGTAGCAGGAGGACTGCTGGGTTCAGGAGGACTGCTGGGTTCAGGAGGACTGCTGGGTGGTGGAACCTCTCAGAAGCAAACACCCAGCTCCTGGTGAGTCAGAAGCCCTGTGGTGGGACTCACTGCAGGGTGACCGATAGTGTCCAGGGGATCAGACCCTCCCTGTCATACAAAACACCAGTCCCGTGCTCATAGTTCATGTGAGGATCTGCAACAGAGGAAATTCCAACCAGAAATGGGAAAAATTTTCCTCATGGGAGTGCTATGACACTGTAATTGGCAGCCTGAAAGGTGGGGGGATTTCCATCCTTGGAGATGGTTGAGACTCAGCAGGATATAGCCCTAAGAAACATGACCCTGCTTTGAGATTGGGTCTTCTTGNTGATACATGACACATGTATACATGACACTGCTTTGAGATTGGGTCTTCTTGGAGCAGGGATTGGTCTTTCTCCACCTTCACTTTTACCTGGGAATATCCACATGGGTAACAGTTCAAATGGTGATCAGGAAGAGATGGGACTGTAGGGTCTGATCCTGCTGACCCTGCCATCTCAAGGTGGGTCTTCTTTGGTGTTGATCTGCAGGTTGGAGTTGCTGAACATCGAGAATGCTCGTGTGTCATGGAAGGTCCTTCGCGGGACTGAAATTGTGCTGAACCTGTACTCAAAGCTGGTGCTTCGCTTTCCAGGGTGAGCAGAGCTGGAGAGTGAGGCCATGGGGGTCTGAGGGCACTGGGGAGGATGGGATCCTCCCAAGTGCTGGAGAACATCCCCAAATGCTGAGCAAGGGACTGGCTGTGCTGCTGCCTCTTCCAGCAGACCATTTCCAGCTTCCTTACTCCAAAAGTCCTACCACCACCCCTGGCACTTGAGGTGGTGGTGCTGGATTGGTGGTTGGACTCAGTGATCTTAGAGGTCTTTACCAACCTTAATCATTCTATGATCTGCTACAGGAGCAGGAGCCTGACAGAAATCCTGAGATTAACACAGTGTCCCAGCCAAGCCTGTGCTGGCAGCTCCACCATGGGCACTGCTCTCCTGTGCTGCTTTGGTTTCCTCCATAACTCTTCACTACACTTCCTTTTTTTCAGGATTTTTAGCTTTCTGAGTGGATCCTCTGTGGAAACGAACATCACATCACACATCGCCCTGACCCAGGACACCCCGGGTGATCTCAAGCTGGTGATTAAGGATTGCATCAACCTGCTCAGCGGCTTCAGCGTCAACCTGCGGAAGGGGTGAGTCAGCTCCTGCAAGTTTGCAGTGGGGCAGAACTTCAGTCTCAAACCTGGGCACAGATTGACACCCTAATAACAAGATTTTGGGATTCGGATAACTAAGTCCTGAGCATCTGTTATTCCTGCTAAAGCCTGGGGGAGCTGTGGCCTTGCGGCATCTTTTAACATCAGAGAGAAAATGAGGGGGGCTCCTCCACAGCCTCGTGTAAAGGAGCTGTTTTGTCTTGCTGTCAAGTCTGTGGTTTTGGCAACTTCCTTGGCAATTTTTGTCTGTATTTTCCTCCCCCAGCCTCCTCACCAACCTGGTGAGCAGATTGCTGAACACTTCTCTTAAGTCCTTTGTCCCTGCACTGGTGAGTGTCTGAACCTTCTTTGCTCTGAAGCTGCATTTCAGCTGCAATTAGTGCTCCTGCCAGAACTGTCTGGCAGATTCACACACACACACACACACACAGAGTCACAGAATGGTTTGGGTTGGAAAGGACTTTAAAGATCAGTTATTCCAACCCCCCTTCCATGGGCAGGGACAGTATACATACACAATATATATACAATGCAGATTTGTGCATGCACAGACACACGCCTGCAGCCCATAAGTGAATCCCACAAAATTCCTTGATCTTCCTTGCAGCCAGAATTTATTTGTTAGGAGTAATTTTGATTCCATTATGCAATGTTATGGGCTAATTTGTACTCAGCTGCTCTCTGGGAGAGGGGGGGTGAGCAGAAGTGACAGCCCTGCTTAGAGCAAAGGTGCCTGTTAGATAATGTTTTAT
The DNA here is from genome assembly GCA_013390005.1 of Calyptomena viridis. NCBI lineage: Eukaryota > Metazoa > Chordata > Aves > Passeriformes > Eurylaimidae > Calyptomena > Calyptomena viridis. The sequence continues at coordinate 146,657 of WEIV01020548.1, forward strand.
CCTGTTCCGTAGAACCAGTGCTGTTTTGAGAACAGGGCTGAACAAGTCATATGGCTCTTTTTCCATGGAGGAACTGTGCTCTAGGAGCTGATTGTTCCATCCTGATTTAAATCAGTGAAACTCAGGTGGTGCTGGGGATCACACTGCTGCACCAATGGTGTTCTCACCAAGGCTGTGTCACTTGTTGCCATTGCAGCTCTGCCCATTAGTGAACGTCTGGGTCAGCATCATCAACATGAAGCTACAGTTCCTCAACCGTAAGTTATTCAATTTTCTTTTCTGTATTAAGTTTGAGTGACACTTGGGTTTTGTGTGTCCAACCACCTCCACGGGCAGTGGGTGTCCTCAGGAGAGCTGGAGCCATGGAAGTAGGAGTGCCTCTGCACGGAGCAGGAGCAGCTCTGCTCCACCAGCAAAGTCACTGTGGGTGGCACAGTCCTGGCTCACTGACACTGACAGACACCACAGTCCTACTCTTCTCATGGGTGTTTTTCTAACCAGGGCCAGACCTGAGCTGCTGCCAAGAGGTGGCTCTGCTGGGACCCCCAGGTTCAGCCCCACAGAACCAGTGGAGTTTTCCTTCCCCAGATCTGTTCATGTCCAATCTCACACAGACACAGCTGCTGCTTCACTGCAAGCACAGCTGTCCCCATTTACCCCCGACATTACCCTGGTGATGAGACCTGGCCCTGGGACCTCCTGGGCAGCACCTTTCATGGGAAGTTTTGAACCCTGGGAATTTGAGATCCACAAGAAGGATGAGGGATTTTACTCCTTACAGTGTTCTCCCAGCCTCTGCCAGAAGCCACGAGCAGAGGGCTCTGGCAGGCTCTGGGACCCACAGCTGGCTCGCCCCACCTTGATGGCCTCTCCTTCTCCCCAGGCTTTGTATCCTTTGGGCTTCTGGGGAAAATCCACTCTGCCCTCTCCAAGCTGCCAATGACAACCGGGCACTTTATGGAGCTGGATCTGCAGGTACTGCCATGTCCCATCCCGTGTCCATTTCCCCACACTGCTGCCCTCTCTCCACATTCACACACCCTAATGCCTCTTTGTTCTTTGCAGAATTCCCCATTCCCAAGCGCCTTCATCAACTGGCTCCTTCAGAGTGAGTCCATCCCCAATGCCACTATGGGGATCCCCACTGGTGTCTGTGAGCCAGAACAGAGCAGCTGAAAGGGCAACACAGTCCTGGCTAGTGGCCAAGAGTAGGAAGGAGGTCCCCATGGCTCTGGCGTGCAGCCAGAGCTGCTGGGTGCTGGGGCATCTCAGAACAGTCCCACAAAGAGCTTGTACCCCACGTGGCACAGCAGTGCTAAGGGTGGTTGGGTCTGTGGTCCTCAGAATCATTCTCCAGCTCAGGTGTGAGCAGATTTGCCCCTGTGCAGCAGGACATAAAGCTCCAGCATAAAGAGAGATAGTCTGTGCACTCCTACTTATGCCCTGCACAGCCCTGGAAAAGTCACTTCACCTCTTATAAAAGGATTTAATAATATTTGCTTAATAGGAGTGAATAATGGTCCTCAGGATGCTGTGAGGATTAATTAATATTTGCAGAGGTGATTGGAAGAGCTTTCAGCTTCATATGCATGGAAAGTTAATATATATAGGAGGGAAGGAAGAGTTGGAAGCTGTCCCAGCTTCCCCAGAGCCATATTCCTCAGGGCACTAAATCATCTCTGCCCATAAAGTCGGGGGCTCTCAGGCCACTGGGACATCGGGCACTGCCAAGCCTGGCCCTGCAGTGGGGGCTGCTGGGGGGACTGTCGGGCTCATGGGGCCTGGGGGAGGGAGTGCACTGACCTCGTGTCTCTCCCCCAGCCACAGGTGTCCAGTCTGGGAGCAACCCATAGAAGGGCTGGAAGCACTGTAGGGTAAGAAGGATTTGCTGTTTGTGGACCTGGCTCAGAGCTCTGCTGCCAATTGTGCTGGTACCAGTGCCTGGGCTGGGTGAGATGAGTCCTGACCCTGCTGTGTGGTAGAGCACAGGGCTGTCTAAAATCTCTTCCTTTCAGGTGCTCCTGCAGGTGATTCCTGAGGAGGAGAGAAGCAAGGGAGAGGACTCAATACATTGAAAATAGACATGAAAATGGAGAAAGCCCACAAAGAAAACACACTTTTTCTTCTGCTCTATATTTCAAACTCCTCGGACTTTGGTGTCTCTGTCCAGCCCAGGGTTGTCTGTGCCAATGGTTAGCCATGTCAATGGTTAGCCATGTCAGTGCTGAGCCATGTTGATGACATTGTGACTGCAGACACAGGAGCCCCAAGTCTTGCCTGTGTGCTCTCCAGGCTGTCACAGCCATAAGCCATTCATTAAGGCACTCACTGACAAAGGGACCGCCTTGATCCCCTGGTTCTTCCTCACATCCAGCTTCACTGGGGCTGGGGTTTGGGCCAGGTAATGGCTCAGCACAGAGGGGATATTCCAGGTGCTGGACACAGACACCTGGGCTGAAGACAGGAGTTTGGTTCCCTTGCAGCCACCCCTCAGGAATTTCAAGAGTCTGCACCAACTGCACCAAACCCCAAGAAGGGAAGAGAGAAAAAAGACAAACACGATGAGCTGTAAACGCTTTGTCTTTGCTCTCCTTCTGTTTCTTGATTAGCTTATCATTTCAAAAGGGAATTTTGCCGTTTCCAGTGATTTCAAGAGGCAAAAAGGCCCCCAGTCTAATCCAGACACACACTCAGCCGATTTGTTCCCAAACACCAATGCTTTGAACTGATCAGAGTGAACACTATCCTGCCTTGTAATCTCAGAGTGGATTTGGATGTGCTGCATTGTGGGTGAGGCGGATTTGAAGCGGATTCACACCCTTCTGTTACTCCTTACAATAAAAAGGATTTTTCTTCATCTGCATTCAGCACGTGACTTGGTTCCTTTCCAAACTGCCAAAGGATTTTTGCATTTGCAAGGGTTTTGTTATTTATCTCTCCCATCAGCTACAGGAGTAACTCACATGTGAGGAATATTGAATAGGTGAGTCTGCTGGGAAGGTGAGGAATCGCAGGGGGCAGCAGCCCCAGAGCTGGGCCAAAGTCAAGCCCGAGGCCTGCCCAGGCTGCTAGAGCCCCCTTCTCACAGCTTAAACAGCAGAAATGTAGTCAATGTTGGAAATAAATATTCCCCTCATTTGTATTTATGCAGATTTATTCTGCCCCTGTCCCTGAGCTGCTGGTTCTTTCAGTGCCTGTTCCTGCTCCAGCCTGTTGCCAGCAAGCTGGGAGCTGTTTGACATGAACAAACACATCCCCGGTGCCCCACAGAGGTAGCTCCCTGCCAGGCTGGGGCTGGGACCCCCAGAATCCCGGGGTGAGCAGGTGGCAGGTGCCTGCAACCTCTCAGGCACAGAAGCTCACTCCCGGCTGCGGTGGCATCAAATCTCTCCTGGGGCTGGCTGTGCCACAGCCTCAGAGCAGAACAGCTGTATGGAGAGAGCTGCTGGGGCCAGGACCAGATTCCTGAGCCCTGCAGCCTCCAGATCTGCTGGCACAGAGCCATGTGTGGCCAGACTTCTCAGCGTCCACACTGGCTCTACTGGCCATCTCTGGTGGGCAGCACCAACACCCTCCTCCGCCTCTGCCCATCATGGGTCCCTCTGGTCCTGCCTAGGCCTCCAAAGCCCCATCCCATGGGTGCAGGAGAGACCCAGTGCTGTTGGCTGTGAGTTTGGAGCCAGCATCCTGCCTGGTGCCCTGTTCCCAAGTCCAGGTCTCATGCTCACAGCTTCTGCATAGCTAAAAGCTTCTCTAAAAACCTCAGAGGTTCCCATCGCTCTTTTCCCAAGATGATGGGGTGACTGAGGTGTTACTGGTGCCCTGGGACCCCAGTCCAGACTCTTCTGCTGTTCTTCACTATCTTTACCTCAACAAGGCAGCCTGCGAGTGAGTGATAACCCAATACCCTGACCAGCCCAATGCCACTCCCACCCTGTCAATTAATCACAGAGATAACAACTCTATCAAGATGTAGTCATTAGACACATCTGGACTGCATCCCATGCGTGTCTCGGCCTCTTGCTCTGGCTGCAGGAACACCAACTTGCTGGGGGCTCCAGGAAGTGGATCTCAATGCCAATGAGCTGTGTGTGCTCAGAGCACAAAGACGAAGAGCAGACATTGGTGCCCTTTGATGGCAGTGGCAGGGCTGTAAGGGGGAGGACAGGATGGGTGGCAGTGCCTTGGCCCAAGCTATTGAATCTGTAACGCCCCATTGGACACCTTTGGTTTCCAGTTTCTAAGGAAACAGAGGAGGAAGGAACGTGCCAACTCCCATCCCAGGCTCACTGGCTGTGAATGATTGCAAACAGAGGTGTAAGTGTTCCCTTAGTAACCCTGGAGATGAAAAGCCAAACCCTAAACTTTTCCAGGTGCTGCAGTGCCATCAGGCTGGGTCCCTGCTCTGCTGCCACAGAACAAGGAGTGGGCAACCATTGGCCAACGTGAGCCCTGAGGAGACACGGCAGCACCTGCACCAGTCTGACCCACCAGTGCCAATAAAAAATGGTGCCACAGAGGATGTCCCTGCTGCTGGCACCACCAGGCCCTGGTATGTCAGCATGGATGACTTTGGAACAGCACAGATCTCTGCAGGCCCTGGCTACAAGGGCACAGATGGGGTTTTTCTGGGGCTGAGGGCACTCAGAGGTTCCTCTCACCCCACTGAGTTCCCCTGCAGTGGCTGGGACGTGTGGCCCATCCTTTGTGGTGGCTACTGGTGGAAGGGACATCACAGTGACCTGCAACAGAACCCCATGGCTGGAGCCTGGCTTGGGGCCAGCTGTGTGCTGGCTTTCCTGCCCAGACCACCCCAAGCTGTGTTTGCCCAGGGGATTCACTTTGCAACAGCCACTCCTTGCTCCCCACTGCTGGTTGCTCAACAGAACAAAAACCTGAGGGCTGCGGCTGCCAGCCAGGGTTTGCCTTGGCCCAGGTCAGCGCAGAACCAGAGCTCTGAAGGCAAACAGTGGACTCAGCTGTGCCTGTGGCTCTGCCTTTCTCTGTTATCAGCTGCTTTGCGTTACAAGAGCACCCAGCCCCAACTCACCCTAACACTGGAGAGACTCAAGATTGGCTGGTCTGAGCCTTTCCCAGTCTTCTCTGCCCAACACAGGGAGCAAGGAAGGACAGAGGAGGCATGGCAGGGCAGATGGCAGGGGAGGGGCAGTGGCCAGACAGGATGAGCACTGAGGATGCCACCAGCTATAGGAGTTCAGTTTGTCCCCCAAACCCTGGGGCACCTGTCCACTGTCCAGAGCACCTCAGGGCACTGCCTATGGTGCCACTGCTCCCGCCAGACTCTGCTGCACTGGCTGCTGTGCATGGGATGGGGAAAGCTTTCCCACCAACAGTAAAAGGGCTTTTCAAAACAGAGTTTTAATAAGAAACGATGGGAAGAATCTTTTTTTTATGAAATGTCAAAATGTTTCCCTTTTTTAAAGAGAGAAATGGAAATGCCTCCTCTTTGGTTCTCATAGTTTCAACCAAAGCCTCCTACTATTCTTTTTTAAACTTCCTGTAATTAAATAACAGAGAGATGACATTAAAAAAGATTAAAAGACACTAAATAACCCAAAGAGAATGCAGCACCTTGTTCAGTCTCAAACCCTGTATCTGGCTGACCAAAAGTGAATCTTGTTTCCATTCCTATGCTCCAGACATTCCCCTCGCTGTCCTCATGGATGCAGGAAGGGGAGTACGACAGTCCTGTCTTGCTGTTCGTTTTCAGAGCAGTGCACTGAATATTAATGTGCTGGAGGCACTGCTGCAAATTGCCCATCCTTCAGCCACTCTGTAATTCCTGCATGTGAGCCACAGCCGGGGCCAGCACGGGATGCCCGTGGTGACCTGGCTCTGCAGGTAACACACACCCCCAGCAGTGTCCCTGAGCACCCTGACAGCTCTACTAGACGTCCCACTGTGCATCAGCCTGTTGCCATCCCTGAGTTTGGTCTTAAGGAATTGGGCACCTTTCTCCACCTCATTAATGTGAGAAATAAATGCAGGGAAATGAGATTGGTCCCTCAGTAATCCTGCCCCAGCTCCACATCCCTCCTCACCTGGACTTGTCCTGTGCAAGCGACTCCTGGGGATGAAGCTCAGGGAACACGTCTCTGGTCTTACTGAGACTGAGGAGATTTGGGTGTTTTCAACACTGGTGGGCTTTGCTTTTGACACTGTTGAAGACACAATGAGAAACCCCCACAGTCACAGTTGCTCAGCCTGGCTGGCAGCCCTCCCTGTCCCCATGCTGGCCACCCTGCCTGTCCCTGTGCTGGCAGCCCTGCCTGTCCCCAGGCTGGCAGTGCTGCCTGCCCCATGTTCCTGGCAGCAGTGTCAGCTCCCCTGGTCTGGCTGCAGGGAAAGGTGGCTCTGGCTGAGCAGGAATAGGGACCCAGATCAGGGGCCCCCTAGAAATAATGTGAAATAATTCCCTTTCACATTTCCTAGGGGAAGTTCTGCTCGTGGAGGAGAGCCCCTGCCAGGCACATGAAGCACAGAAAGCAATCCTCTGTTTTTCACAGATGCATCTGTCCAAAGGAATTGCAGCACCTTCGCCTCACAGGAGGCATTTTAATTACTCTATTGACTCCTGCTTTTGAGAGCCCCAGGCATGTCAGAGCTCAGCCTGGGATGAGAGGGATGCAGAGAGATGGGAAGGGAGTGTGTCATGGTCTCTGACAGCCCCATTGCAGCCCCACTGCAGCCCCACCACAGCCCCAGAGCCCTGCCCTGCACATGCAGCAGTCACTGGGCCATTCCATGCTGTCTCTGACCAGCATCAGACCATCTTCACGTCTCTGATCTGTGTCTGACTGTTAAATAACCCAGTAGCAGGGGAAAAAATATTTGAAAAAATATCTGGAAGATATAGAGCCATTAATGAAAAACATCAGAAAATAGATATCAAGTAATGACACCACGATGAGAGCTTATTAATAAGAAAGGCTAAAGATAAAACTAATTTAAACCTGATGAGACAAGACATCTCATCTTCAGGAGAATGAGAAGTCAATAGTTGTCTGTCAGTAAAGGAAATAAATTGCTCACAAGGGAGGAGGGAAAGCTGCAGGATTCCCAGGCCTCAGAGAGTTGCAGAGCCTGTGACAGACTGAGATACCCTCTGAATTCACAAACCCTGAGAACTCAGAGCTTTCACTCACCACCAGTGCCTCTGTCATTGCCGTGCAGGTCACAGCCAAGCAGTGCTTCAGGAAGGTGCATGGACATGGAGGGAGTGTGGGGACAGATGACAATGCCACCCCAGGGGGGCTGTAGGGCAGCCTGGGCTTCATCTGGGGGTGCACCAGGCAGTGGCAATGGAGTCTGTTGCATTTCCAGCACAGCGTGTTGGCTGCAGAGGAGCCTGTCGGGACACAACTACTGCCAGTTCCAAAATGGAATGAACTAAAGATAGAACTGATTCTAGAAGTGGAAAACATTTTTGAAAGTTCTTTATGTTGCATTAAAACCCTAAGCTCTGTGCAAAGACCTCGATTCAGAAATGGTGATGAAAAGCCTCTGAAGGAAACCTCCTTGGACCTGCAGCCCACAGCAGTTCCAGTGCAGGGAGGAGGAGGAGGCCTGAGGGAATGGGCTGGCAGGCACATGGAGCCTGTCTGCTGAAGTGAAAACCCGTGACAGAAGGGGTGGAAAGCATTTCCCCTGGCACAGCCCGGCAGGCTGCTGGCATTGCTCAGAGGCAATGCCTTGTCATCTGCCACCGACGCAGCAGAGCGAGGCTCTGGCTGACCTAAAGCAAACTGTGCTTATAGGCTGCCATCCTTCCCTCCATGACATGTGGAGGGAAAACAGACTGCAGAGCTCTGGGGATTCTGAGGAAGGATGTGACACACCCTGGCCAGCTCTGACGCTGGGAAAAGCCGGATTGCTCTGCCCAAGCTGCTTCAAGAGCCTTGGAGAAAAGAGCAAGGTTGGGCAGGGGCTTGTAGGCAATGATGGGCATCAATTTTGAGACTGTCCTTAGGCCAATAAATGCTAGCGGTGAGCAGTGAACACGGGCTGTGAGTGCCTGCTGCTGTCTGTGCCTCTGCTTCCCAAGCACAGCCAAGACCTGAGCACGAACAGGTTTGTTCTCTGATGGGGCTCCAGGGAACAAACAGGCTCTTGTTCTCCCCGATACCCACCTTTCTGCCACGTGAAGCTATTTTTGTGTGAGGGTGATGTCCAGCCTCGCCCACACACCCTACCCGGCTGAAAGGAAAGGCAGGATGTGTGTTACGAAATGCCGGTGCCAGGAGATGCCTGAGGGCACAGCTGCTTGGAATGTAAATGTCATCCCAACACTTCAGGTCTGTTCTGGCAAACCCGATCTGCCAAACGCCTCGTTGGGTGTTTGCCCACGACTGACTGGGAGGGCAACACTTCCACCTGCAGAAGGCACAGGTGAACATCAGCGTGGGAAATGTGAGGTCCCGGGGAAGTTCAGGGCTCTTGTCCCTGCTCAGGCTGGGAACAGAAACGTGCAAGAATGAGCACGAGGTACAAATTCAGTTTTCCCAATAGCTGGATTCAGGGAACAAATGTGACAAGCGACACAGAAACCGCAACCCACCTCCAGTCCTCAAGAAAAACAATACATTCCTGCTTTCAGGCAATGCCGAAGGACTGACTCAGCCTCCAAGGTCACCGTAAGCGCTTCCTAATGGATGCTTTGCTGCCTTAAAACCTCAGTCTTCATTCTCGAGGCCTATAAAAACTAAGGAGGCAAAGCAAATGGTGAGTGCTACGGCTCCCCGGGGAGCCTGTGCACTGAGCATTATCACCTCCTCATCAAAATGTAAAACCCAGCTCTCCTCCTCATTAGTCTCCCGCTCTTAAAATAATGATTGTAAAACGGCCGCAGCTGGCCTCAAAGGGGGATGGAGGGGGGAGGGCACACCCTGGTCTGCATTTCCCACTTGGATCAGGTATTTGTATGGAGAAGGTCAAAGCGAGCAGGGAAATGTGGGTATCAGCCCTTTTCAGGGGTGCTGGCTTGGGCCATGGTCCCAAAATACCTGGGAAACATGAGCTGAAAAAGTCTGCCACTGTTAAACTGTGCCACTACCTGGCGGGGCAAATTAGCCAAGCACACTTTAGCTTTAGCACAGGTCATTTCTGGGGGGTGATGCTTATACATCCTGCTGCCTCCTTTGGGATTTCAACTCAAACTGCTGCCTCTTCCTGAAACCCCCACCCCCCGGGCCAAAGGCTGACACTCACTGGGCAGCAGAGGTCCAGGCCCTAGTTTGTGAACTTGGACAGGACACTTTCCCATGTGGAAGCAGGAGGGCAGACCACTCCTCTGTGCTTTCAGCACCTTGGAGCCCACACGGACTGCGCTGACCGTGCAGATTCACTTCTAGCAGAGAGACTCTGCACTGAGATAATAAGCAAAATGTATTTGTTTCTTGAAGTCTAATGAATATTCAGTGAACCATGCTGTTTTCAAAGAGACACAATTATAGCCCTGAAAGAGCTGAGCAGGAGAGAAGGCTTTTGAGCAAAACCCTTTCATGTTTATTTAAAAATTCTGCAAATTCATATTATGACTGCTCTTTTACCAGCTGTTCCTTCAAAACTGGTCACTGGACAGAGCCTGTTACAAGAATTTCTTTTAATGGCATGATTAGCTATATGAAAATACATGATCCTTTCTCACATCTCAGTTTACTCACAAGTACAGGTCACAGGTCCTTGTTTGAATTTTGCAGAGCAGACTGGAATGTGACACAGTGCAGCCAGGGTCAGCTGCAGGCTGATGAAAACAAGGAACTGTCAGATGCACTTAAAGAACTTACTGGCCATTTAATTTGGTACAACCACTTCTTCAGTCAGCAAAGGGAAGAACACCCACAGATGTTTGGATTACAAAGTTGTACCCCAAGTTTTAAGAGGCCAGAGATGACCCTTGGCTGGCAGGCAGCTCTTCCCATGCATCCTCCAGGCCTGGAGACAAGGAAATCTGCTCCAGCCAAGACCCAATCCTCCCCAGCACCAGAGCAAGGCTGCACTCCTTCAGCCTCAGACACAACAGATTCACTGGTGCATGCTAAACACCATTTTACATTCCACAGTCCAGTGCAACATTCCAACACAGGAGCACAGCCTCCTCTTGCCTCCTCTTTCCAAGCATTTTGCCAGTATTTGGAAAGAATTCATCAATCTTCTCCTGTTCTTTCAGTTCTTTGTCCCCTTTGGCAGTACTCTTGTCATTCTCCAGCAGCTACTGGAGTATTTTGTAGGCACTACCAGCTTTTGCAGCTCCTAAACTCAGCTGAGCTTGTAGGAAGGACCTGTTCTGCACATCCAGCTCTCAGGCTGGGCTGTGTGACAGAATGCAGTCTGTCAGAGAACAGACCTGCAGTGCTGTGAGGTGGGTCAAGCCTCAGAGCAAGTCAAAACCACACAATTTCACAGTACTTGGTTGTCAAGTCCACAGACACCCTCTATCCCTTTTGCCTCTGAACTTGCACACATGTATAAGGAGCAGGTTGTAGCCAAAGCAGAAATACACATGTATTTTATTATTACATAAATACATTTTAATATACATATATCTCCCTGTTTCTACTGCATCTCCACCTGATAACACTTTTCTTGTTTCTTCCTGGAGAAAATGTGCTGCTTCCATCCACGAGGAGCAGGGACCCTCAGTGACATGCAGCAGCACGGGACAGGGTTGTCCGGCAGAGTGGAACTCCCCTCAGGGTCTGTGAGCTGGCAGAGGTCACCTGAAAAAACCAGCATAGATCCTTAGGCATGGAAAAGCTGGGGAGGATCCATTCTAAATTTAGGCTCTTCTGGCAGCAGCTGCTCTAGAGAACAGCACTGTGCAAGGGAACAAGCACTGCAGGCAGGTCACCTTCACCACCACGTAGTCCCCTGGCTGGGCTCTGCCCAGAGCCCCGCAGTCTGCAGCATCCTCCAGCTCGGCATCAGGGAAGATCACCTTGATGTTGCCGTCGTTCCTCCCACACAGCTCAGAGGCACAGCGCTTGCTGGGCTGGAAGGAGGACAGGGAACATTACCTGCATGGCAATCACTCTGATTCAATGCTGGGCTTTATTGCCTTGGGAATTAATTGAGCACTATTGAAAGCATTAGATGCACATTCCGTGCCGTTAAGCAACTCCTGGAACAAAGCCCCGTGGCCAGAGCTGCTGGGTGACGCTCGCACACCAAAGCACTAATTCTGTGCTTGGCCAAAGACACATCCCTAACCAATCCCATGCCCTTTGCTCAGCTAAGTGCTCTGGAAAGATCAGCCTGTCTACTTAAGGGTGAAGAAACGATCTTGGGAGTCCTGGGATTATGTGGGAAAAGTGAGCAGGGAAGGCACAAGTGGTGACTGCTGTGCACAGCTTCAGAACCAGCAAGAGGGGGAGAGGACAACTCAGTTCCAAGCACTCACCCCTTCCACCAGCACCACCTGGTCCTGCCCCACCAGCGCCGCGTTGGCCCTGGCAGCCTCCTCTCGGAAGGCAGCAATGAGCTCCTCCAGCCGCCGCTGCTTCACGTCCGCGGGCACATCGTCCTGCAGCCGGTGATACGCCTGGGTCTTCTGCAAACACACAGAGCCCCAACACCCACCCTGAGCTCAGAGCCTTGTCCGACCCCAGCCAGATCCGCTGCTCTTCCAGCAACAGCTTGCCGTGCAGTTGTTTGTATTCACAAAGGATCTATTTGAGGTGCTCAGCACCAGCCACGCCCTCGGGTTCCTCACATCCTTCTGCTCCACCTTTTATGCAGAAGGTTTGGTGTAGGGCACCAAGCATCGGCGGCTGTGAAACAGTTTTGCAGCTCCTGTGTGGGATGTGCCCATTCCTCTCTGTCCACAGGGACAGGCAACAGATTCTGCCAGTTCTAGTCCCATGTGCTGAAATGTGATCTGTATTCCTTTGCTTCCTTATGTTTCCCAGCCTCTTGTCCTCTTCCCTAGCCATACCATATATTCTGGAGAGCATTCTAATGGAGACTTATCAGCTATCCACTCTTCTCATGGAAATACTTTCTGCAAATTCACCACTTTGCTCCAGACTCAACTGACAGTCCTTACAGCTGGGCTCCAGCCCAGCTCCATCAGCACATTTCTCATGAGTAAATATTGCACCTGTAGCCAGGTCTCTGCAGACAGAGCTGCAATCACCTGGAGCATCTGCAGAGCCATGGCACCAAGCAGTAACCAACTCCCACACTGACACTCTCACAGAGGAGCTGGAAGCCTCCCAGGCACAACAACAGCCCCTGCAGAAACACATACCCTACAAGTGCTGCCTGCAAGAAAAAAATAATCTACCAATATACCAAATTTTTGGGTTTGATTTCATTAGCTTTTCAAAGACTGTGTTTTTGTGACAAATAGCACTGTGGAGTTAAGTGAGATGGCCAGAGGTAAGAGCCTTCCCCACCAGGTCCTGCACTCACTTGTCTCATGCTGTAGGCAAACAGGAAGCCGATGTTGTAGTGGACTTGCCGCAGCAAGGACACTGTCTGCTGGTGATCTTCTTCTGTCTCTCCACAGAACCCAGCAATGAAATCGCTGCTTAAGCTCACTCCTGTAACAGACACAGCTGTACACCTCCCTCACAGAAGAGAGGAAGGCTTCACTCAGGGAACAACAGCAAGATTCAGCTGTGCTGAGTTCGGATCAAACCAAAGGGAACACCCACCTGGAATGAAGTCACGTACGTGGTGTACAAGCTCTAGATATGCTTCTCTTGTGTATCTGCAATGAGCAGCACATAATTTGCTAACTGGAAACCCACAAGATTGGTGAGGAGAAACCAGCACCCCAAATCAAAGGGCTGGGCACAGGATTCCCTGTGGGGTGACCCACCCTCGCCGCATGGCCTCCAGGACTCGTGTGCTCCCACTCTGGGCTGGGAGGTGCAGCTGTTTGCAGATGTTGTGTCGCTCCTGGATGAGCTGCAGGACCTGTGATGAGTGATCAGATGTCAGACAGCTCCGTTTGCTGGTAAAAGTCAGCAAACTGCAAATCTGCCAGCTTTAGCCCCAACATCCTCCTCCAAAAGCTGCTGTTTGCAGTCTGGAATTCCACGTTCCCTTTGGGAAGGAAGCACAGCCCATGCCTTACAGTTCAGTCCTGCCTCCCGGCCTACAAGCAGAGGTTCAAGTGTTTATTTTACACTTGCCTCATCAGGAAAATCCTTGGGGTGTGGAGAGGTGAAACGGATCCTCATTTCTGGGTCAATCCTAGAGACCTGGTCCAGCAGGTGTGCGAAGCGCAAACCTCCCGCCTTGGCTTTGTAGACTGTGCTAAAGCCATGGCTGAGGCCTGGGGCAGCCACTGACTGAAACTGCACCTCAGACAGATCTCTGTAGCTGTTGACGTTCTGACCCAAAAGGGTCACTTCTTTCACACCCTACAAAATAAACAGAGAGGAAAAAATATAACCCGGGAAAGACGGCTGAGCTGCAAGGGCAGTCATGGGCTTTACTCCAAGGAGTTTCTAAGACAAGCCCTCCCTTCCCTGTCTGTCACAGAGTCACAAGGGCAATCAAAAAATGACTGGTAGAACCCCATGGTAACCTCATCTTCACAGATAAAGGCAGCGACACTGGTTAAATGTATCACTAAAAACATTATCACCAAGAACCACCCTTCCTCCTATGGTTTGGGACAGGTAGGAGGAGGCCCTGCCTCACCTGATCTGAGAGCATCCTCACTTCCTGCAAGATGGATGCGATGGGGCGGCTCCTTTCCCGGCCTCGGGTGAAGGGCACGATGCAATAGGTGCACATGTTGTCACAGCCCCGCATGATTGACCTGAGGTAAAGCACAGGTCACACCACCACTGCTCCAGAAGAACCACCCATGTTGCATCCTGCCTTGTTTTGTGCCCAGCACTGCTGCACTCTGCCAGCTCCACACAGACCAGCTCCGGGCACAGCTCTGCAGCTTCCCTCACACCCACCCTGCCTCTGGCTTGCCCTGAGCTCACACCTCCTCCTTTTTTCATGCACATTCCCAAGAAAGTTAGAACAAGCACAAATTTCCACTCCAGCCTGGCTGGAGATCCTTAGGCATCCCCCTCCTGAAGAGAGTAATACTGTCCTTCCTTATGCTAGAGCCACACTGAGCAAAGCCTGGTTTCATGTCTGGGAATGTTATTATCAAAACTAAACAAATAGAAATAAAACAAACAGAAGTTACAATGTGTGGAGGATTAGAAAAATAAATAGCAGAACCTGGGGCAGAACAGAAAGCAGGGGATAAGAGAGGCACATACATCAGTGGGACAGAAATCACTCAGTGCAGCATGAGGCTGAGACAGTCAGCATTCCCAAAGGTGAGGGAGAGGAGTCCACAACAGCCAGAACTCCGGGCAGACTCTCCAGGACTCAGACAGTGAAGCAGCAGCAGCAAACACACACTCTGGTAGATTCCTGCCTCTGGGCTGCTGGGAGCAAGTGCAGCCAGGCATTGCATCTCCTGGGCAGCTGCTGTCACTGACATGTCTGCTCTGCACAGCAGATTTCCAAAGTGGAGCCACAAGAGCAAGCACTGGGATAAGGTACTTACACAAATGCTGTTGTGCCACCTGCACTAGTCTGGACAGGCAGAATGTCTGCATAAGTCTCATCTAGGGACAGCAGGACATTGGCAGCTTGCTGGCCAGACTCTGCCACAGCCAACAGTCGGGGAAGGTCACGATAGGCATCAGGGCCTGCCACGATATCGACCAGCTTCTCCCTGTGCAGAATCTCCTCCTTAAGCCTCTCAGCCATACATCCTGCAGCCAAAGGAGAAGGGTCCTCGTGAGGCAGTGCTAAGCCTCCCCTTCCCACCTGCCTTCACCTCACGGAAAAGGCGGGTGCTGGCAGAGGGGAACAGCAGGGCAGTACCCAGGATCCCGATCCGCAGGGGTGCGCGATCCCGCTGCCGCCGGGCCTTCAGCGCCTTGAGGTGCCGCAGACGATTCCAAATGGCCTGCTCTGCCTTCTCCCTGGGGAGCCAGGAAAACCGGTTGTTCCATTTTAACAGTGCCCCAGCCTGAAGTGCTTTGTGAGAATTCAGCTAAAGGCAGGGAATCACCCCTGGGATGGATCCGATGGCACACGCAGGTGCCATTTGTGGTGACTCATCTATTAGCACTTTGCTTGCTTGGGAGGATCTCCACTGCAGAAACAACAGACTAAACTCTTGGGGAGAAAAAGCACCATAACCACAGTACTGAGCTACACTGCAAGTGACAATGAGCATTTGGGATCGTCTTCATTCAGAAAAAAGCAAGCAAAGTTCTCTTTGCATTTATATCAAAAGCTTCGTTTGTATTTACATCAAATTGCCCCAAACTGTATTTCTCCCACTTTTGAAGTACAAGACCCTGTACTATATACTTCAAGAGAAAACAGAGTATTAAAAAGTAAAATTATTAAAGCACTAATTGTGCAGGTCTCTCACTGCCCATAGCATATACACAGAGCTTGCACCACCAAAGAACTTCTTACTACACAGAAAAACAATTCATAGCACAATTAATGCTGTAAATTGCAGCATCAGCCAGCTCTTCCCTCAACTAAACAGCCAGTTTCACGCCTGCACACTCCCTTCCTCACACAACATATTTATTGCCTTGGCTTTCAAATGGTAATTCCCTAAAAACTGTTCAAAACCATCAGTGACAAAAGTTGCCTTACCTCACAGAACAGGTGACAAGGAGAACCACATCTGCCTAAATTGAAAGCAACAAAAAAAGGAGGAATTTATAAAAGCCAAATGCTAAGTTCTCATGCTCTGCCTGGGTAACCTGAAAAGACAGAGCTAACACTCACTTAACTCAGAGGAAAAAACCTGCCTGAGGACACAGAGGGTTTCAACAAACAGAGGTGCAAGAGAGTAACAGAAGACAAGCAGTGTCTTCCACTAAATGGTAGAAGTAAACTCAAAGATGAGTCAGGAGGACCCTGCTGTGTGCAATCCCTCTCCAACTGAGAGCGAGCCCAGCAATCTAAAGAAAAAAGACAACCCACAGCTTTCTATCACACTTGTCAAGTAGTTTCCTCCATTCCACAGAACTCAGACTGTAAAGATCACAACATCCCAGGGACTGCACTCCAGAGGAAAGCTGGGACTTGCAGGAACAGCCAGGGCATGAGGCCCTGCACTCCAGGAGAGCTGCCAAGGTGCCTTACCTCATCCAGCTCCTTTGTCCTGGCATAGCCATTCTTCTGCAGGATGGCCCAGGCAATGTCCGTGTCGTTGACATTCATCTGGCAGCCGTAGGTCTCCAGGTAAACTGCAACAAAGGGCACGTGATGCAAGAGCCTGCTCAGCTCCCATCAACCTTCTCTGTTCTGGGACCTTCTCTACAAGAGAAGCTTTCAATCCCACCACTGGAGTCAGGGAAGCAGCACAAAAGCTGCCTTCACTTGCAGTCCCAGGATAAACCAAAGGACAGATTCTGGGAAACTCGTGTGCTCAGAGCATGTCTCTGCAATACAACAGGTCTGGGCCGTGGACTGCAGATCAGCAGCAGCTGTGTCCTTCTTGAGATACAACACCCAGTGCAAGGAAATCCATCCCCCTTCCCAGGGCACCACAGACAGGGCTCTGCCACCGCCCCACCGACAGCCCAGCACACACTGCAGGGAAGTGCCAGAGCAACCCCTCCCTGCTCAGCTCCACGGTGGGTGGGACACACTCCAGTACGGAGCCAAGGTCTAAACTTCTAGCGTCAAAATCCCCTCAATGCCTCAAAGGCTCTTTAACAACCTGCTACCCAAAATCTGCTCCGGCTGCGTGACACCGCTGGCCGCACCAGCCCTTATGGCTACCCTTGGCCCGGTGGCTGACCCCGCCAGCCCCGGACCCACAGACCTTTCGCGGCCGCGGGGGGAGAGCCCGGCTCNCCCGCTGCCGGGCGGTGCCGCCTCGGGAATCGCAGAGTTTTGGAATCGGTTACGTTGGAAAAGACCTCTGAGGTCATCAAATCCAACCTATGACCTAATACCACCATGTCCACTAGGCCATGGCACTAAGCGTCATGTCTAGTCTTCCCTTAAGCATCGCCAGGGATGGCAACTGCACCACCTCCCTGGGCAGCCCATTCCAATGTCTAATCGCCCTTTCTGTGAAGGAATTCTTCCTAATGGCTAACCTAAATCTCCCTTGGCACAGCTTAAGACTATGTTCTCTCATCCTGTTGCTGCTTGCCTGGGAGAAGGCGCCAACCTTTTTTCAGGGAGTTGTAGAGAGTGATTATGTCCCCCCTGAACTTCCTCTTCTCCAGGCTAAACACCCCCAGCTCCCTCAGGCATTCCTCACAGGACTTGTGCTCCAGACCCTTCCCTAACTCCACTGCTCATCTCTGAAGTCGCTCCAGCACCTCAATGTCCTTCTGGAAATGATGGGCCCAGAGGTGGAGACAGAACTCGAGGTGTGGCCTCACCAGTGCCCAATACAGGGGGATAATCACTTCCCTGGTCCTGCTGGCCACACTATTTCTGATACCAGCCAAGATCCATTGGTCTTCTTGGCCACCTGGCCCCACACTGGCTCATGTTCAGCTGCTGTTGATCAGCACCTCCAGGTCCTTCTCCACTGGGCCTTTGCTGTAGGACAGTGGGACATGGGTGTTCCGTGGTGCCTCACCATGGCTGTGGCAATGGGAACAGCTGAGCCGGGTGATCCCGCTCCCACCCTCACTCCCACCTGGCCCGGTGCAGAGAGCCCAGTTTGGCCCCAGGCACAGACTGTGACACTGACACTACGGCCCCACTACCAGCACCTTTATTGCTGCTGAAGGGCCCTGGGACAGGGAAGGAGGGAGGGAGGGGTGGCTGGGGGCAGGGGACCCCCAGCTCTCGGTAGTGCTGGGTGAGGCCCCAGCGAGGGGATGGGGGGTTCAGCCCTGGGGATGCTGCTGCCCCTGGCCACAGTCTGGGACAAGGCAGCAGTGCAGGATAATGGCAGGATCGGTGGTCTTTGGCTCCAGTGGCAGAACCAAGGCCTGTGAAGGGGTGAAGGGGGCATTTTCAGTGGTGGAGGTCCCTTGTCGCCTTATCTTCATGCCCGGGGCTGGAAGTGAACATCTGCTCCGAGCAGCAGGAAATTCTGAGACAAAGAGAGAAAGTGCTGGAGTGCCACCAGCCTTGACAGCCACAGTCCCCAACACCCACCACATCCCAGAAGGGAGAAGGGATTGGCACATGTGGCTCTGCCAGCCCCTAATTTTCACCCTGGCAGGCTCTGGAGACATTTCACAGCCTCTCTTTGCTACAACTATTTGGCATCTCCATGGTGACACCCTCTGGGCCTTCCCGAAGGCTTTCCATCACAGGGGTTCTCTTTGCTCTCCAGGACCCAGCACAGCTCCTTCCACCAGGGCTGACAGGCACTGCAGCTGTGTCTGGCCTTACAGCATCCCAACAGGCATTGCCCATCGGGAAGGGCTCAGAGCTGATATTGCTACTAAAGCTGCTATAAAAACTGTCGTGGGGAATGCAGGCACCGGGTTCAAGAACTGGAGAAGGATGCATTGCTGTCCCAGATTCCCACCATGCAGATGGGAAAAGCAGGGCTCTGGTTTGCACTGGGCTGTTTGGGTCCTAGATGAGAGCACTCTCCTGCCTGGTGCCTCCCATCATAGCTGGGGGAACTGGATTTGAAGGCTGTGGTGGCAGGTGGGGCCTTCAGGGTGGCAGGATGGCCTGGGGCCAGGTGCTCTCCCTCACTCACCTGGTGGAACCTCACGAGGGTATTGGAGAGCCGTATCCTGTCTGGCAGTGGCAGAGGGAAACCCTCATCTAACCGGGCTGGAAAAGACAACACATGTGGCTGCATTGGGATGGGAATGGGAGTAAAGGGAGAACAGGCTGAGCTGAGGAGGCAGCCACCTCCTCCCACAGCCCTTTCTTTGCCTCCACTGCTCTGGGGGCAGGCAGAGGAAATTTCTCCCAAGCTCCACAGAAAGTCTGGGGCCTGTGTGTTGTGCCGGGACACCCCCTTGGGCCCCTTCAGCCCTGCTCTGGCCCAAATTGCTGGGCAGGCAGGAGAAACAGGGAGTGGGGGAGAGGGTCTGGAAAGCATTAAGATATGCATAGGGCTCATTTTTTCCATTGCGTTTGCTGCTGGGAACATGTCACCAGTGGCTCCCGTTGTGAAGAGGCTCCTGCTGCTTCATAGCCACCTCCTGCACACACTGGGGGCTTTACCCCCGGACTGGCCTCGGAAACAGGGATTTAATTAGCGAGCTGGGACCACTTGGGTGGAGTGACCCAATCAGAGGCTGCTCCAGCACCCCCATTCCCCCCAGCATGTTCTCACCATTAAGATGGGGGAGCAGGATGCTGGAAGACAAGATGTTCATTATAGACTGCAGCATTCGCACCTGGAGAGTGGGAAGAGGGGGAGGAAAAGCTTTAGCCTGCAGGACAGGAGATGTGCAAGCACTGAAGGACAATTGGAAAAAGAAAAAGAGATGAGGATCTGGGATGGGCGCACAGTTCGCCAGAGACCAGTGGCTTTATCTGGCTGTACTGGCCGGGTAGGAAGTGTAAGGGTGAGAGCAGCAATGGATCTGGCTCAGCATCCTCTCCCAGCCTTGCAGGCTGAGGAGGAGGTGGCTGTGGGATCACTGAGTTCCTGGGTCACCCCCAGGTCCCGTGTTGGGGGACAGGGGGAATGAGCCCTCTCCTTGGCCCCCAGCAGGCTCTCAGCTCCATGCTAGGGGCTCTGGTCGTGGCCAAGGATAGCTTACCTGGAAAGTGCCGACAGCCGATTCCTTCAGAGAGAGCTTGATCCTGCACAGGGACAGAAGCGGCGCTGCGGAGGTTGTCCCAACAGAGGGAGCAGTTCCACCCATTGATGGCCGTGTTGATTCCACTCCCTCCAGCCCCAGCTCATACCCTGCACACCAGGTCCACAAGCCTGGGACCTCCTCACCCCCTCTCCATCCCTGGAAGTCCAGAACAGAAACAGCCCCAGCCACTCCCTGCCCAGCAGTGACTGCTCCCCTCCATACCTGCCCACATCCAGTCTTCCAACTATGTGGCCGGATCTCACGTCAATGACAGCGGACACATTCCCTGTCTGAGGAGAGAGCGCAGAGTTCTGCCAGTGCTCACCCCAAACCAGACACCTGGGGAATGGCTTTGACCAGCTGAAATACAGCAGGACCATAGCCCATTCAAGGATATGTTTGCACCCAGAATTAAGCCTGGCATTTGTCAGCTTGGGGACTGTTCTGTTGAGGAGACCTCCACTGCACCCAGACAGCACCCAGCACCTCCACTGGCAGGAGCTGGGCAACAGGACTGAGCATGGCTTGAACTCCTATCTTTGGCCCACGGCCACAGGCTGTGCCTGAACTCACCAGGCTGAGGACGAAGAGAGGAACCAGGCTGGAATTGGGAAGAATGGCATAAGCCTGGACATCCACAACAGGCTTGAGTGAGATTCCTTCTGGTCCAATGTTCAGGAATGGGGCAGTAAAGGTGGATAGTCTGAGCTTCATTGGCGTGTTTGGGTACATCTGTTCCAGCTGCAAGAGAGCAGGAAAAGGGTGGGGACCCACAGTCCTGGGGGAGAACGCCTGGTGCAAAACAAAGCCTGTGTTCAGGAGCTCTGGGAAGGCAGGGCTGGGCTGCTCACCTGGGGAACAAAAGCTGAGAAGACGGAGGTGTTCAAGTGGAAGTCAACATCCTTCGGGATCTGCAGGGAGAGGACTGTCATGCTGGGACAATGCAGCACAACTGAGCCCACAGCAAGCCCTTCTGTCTCCATGCATTGCCATACCTGACAGCCTGCCCCGCCCCATGGCTCCCAGCTCTCTCCTGGGGCCTCCTCCAAGGCCGCTGGCTGCCAATGGAGCTTCTCAGCAAATGCAGCTTCTACCAGGGATGCAGGGCCAGCCCTGTCCCACCTCACCCGTGTGGAGCCTGCTCACCATGGCATCTGTGATTTCGAAGACCAGTGCCCCGGCTGTGTGGTAGGCAAAGCCAGCTGTGTTGAAGAAGTAGCTGGAAGCCCCAAAGTAAACCATGCGGTCATGATCCGAGGGGAAGGACAGAGGCAGTGGTGAGAAGGGGACGGTGGAGCGGTGGGCCAGGGAGTAGAATTCACCCTGGGAGAAGGGAGAAAGGAGGGCAAATAGTGGTGGGACTCAACTGATGACCAAGCTGGCAAACAATGTTTGCAGCAAGTACCAAAACCTGGTTACCCCACCCACCTACAGCAATGGCATCAGCCAAAACAAGTGTCCACAGGGCAGCCTCTCACCTTCAGCTCTGTGTCCAGGGACTGGGC
>WEIV01020548.1:167964-242536 GCA_013390005.1 Calyptomena viridis
TGTGCAAGCACTGAAGGACAATTGGAAAAAGAAAAAGAGATGAGGATCTGGGATGGGCGCACAGTTCGCCAGAGACCAGTGGCTTTATCTGGCTGTACTGGCCGGGTAGGAAGTGTAAGGGTGAGAGCAGCAATGGATCTGGCTCAGCATCCTCTCCCAGCCTTGCAGGCTGAGGAGGAGGTGGCTGTGGGATCACTGAGTTCCTGGGTCACCCCCAGGTCCCGTGTTGGGGGACAGGGGGAATGAGCCCTCTCCTTGGCCCCCAGCAGGCTCTCAGCTCCATGCTAGGGGCTCTGGTCGTGGCCAAGGATAGCTTACCTGGAAAGTGCCGACAGCCGATTCCTTCAGAGAGAGCTTGATCCTGCACAGGGACAGAAGCGGCGCTGCGGAGGTTGTCCCAACAGAGGGAGCAGTTCCACCCATTGATGGCCGTGTTGATTCCACTCCCTCCAGCCCCAGCTCATACCCTGCACACCAGGTCCACAAGCCTGGGACCTCCTCACCCCCTCTCCATCCCTGGAAGTCCAGAACAGAAACAGCCCCAGCCACTCCCTGCCCAGCAGTGACTGCTCCCCTCCATACCTGCCCACATCCAGTCTTCCAACTATGTGGCCGGATCTCACGTCAATGACAGCGGACACATTCCCTGTCTGAGGAGAGAGCGCAGAGTTCTGCCAGTGCTCACCCCAAACCAGACACCTGGGGAATGGCTTTGACCAGCTGAAATACAGCAGGACCATAGCCCATTCAAGGATATGTTTGCACCCAGAATTAAGCCTGGCATTTGTCAGCTTGGGGACTGTTCTGTTGAGGAGACCTCCACTGCACCCAGACAGCACCCAGCACCTCCACTGGCAGGAGCTGGGCAACAGGACTGAGCATGGCTTGAACTCCTATCTTTGGCCCACGGCCACAGGCTGTGCCTGAACTCACCAGGCTGAGGACGAAGAGAGGAACCAGGCTGGAATTGGGAAGAATGGCATAAGCCTGGACATCCACAACAGGCTTGAGTGAGATTCCTTCTGGTCCAATGTTCAGGAATGGGGCAGTAAAGGTGGATAGTCTGAGCTTCATTGGCGTGTTTGGGTACATCTGTTCCAGCTGCAAGAGAGCAGGAAAAGGGTGGGGACCCACAGTCCTGGGGGAGAACGCCTGGTGCAAAACAAAGCCTGTGTTCAGGAGCTCTGGGAAGGCAGGGCTGGGCTGCTCACCTGGGGAACAAAAGCTGAGAAGACGGAGGTGTTCAAGTGGAAGTCAACATCCTTCGGGATCTGCAGGGAGAGGACTGTCATGCTGGGACAATGCAGCACAACTGAGCCCACAGCAAGCCCTTCTGTCTCCATGCATTGCCATACCTGACAGCCTGCCCCGCCCCATGGCTCCCAGCTCTCTCCTGGGGCCTCCTCCAAGGCCGCTGGCTGCCAATGGAGCTTCTCAGCAAATGCAGCTTCTACCAGGGATGCAGGGCCAGCCCTGTCCCACCTCACCCGTGTGGAGCCTGCTCACCATGGCATCTGTGATTTCGAAGACCAGTGCCCCGGCTGTGTGGTAGGCAAAGCCAGCTGTGTTGAAGAAGTAGCTGGAAGCCCCAAAGTAAACCATGCGGTCATGATCCGAGGGGAAGGACAGAGGCAGTGGTGAGAAGGGGACGGTGGAGCGGTGGGCCAGGGAGTAGAATTCACCCTGGGAGAAGGGAGAAAGGAGGGCAAATAGTGGTGGGACTCAACTGATGACCAAGCTGGCAAACAATGTTTGCAGCAAGTACCAAAACCTGGTTACCCCACCCACCTACAGCAATGGCATCAGCCAAAACAAGTGTCCACAGGGCAGCCTCTCACCTTCAGCTCTGTGTCCAGGGACTGGGCAGTAGCAGTTGGGGGTGCCACCAAGGAGTAATCGATCCCAGCCATGGCATCTATCCTGGCTGTGACTGTAAACATGAGGCAGAGAGATGAGCAAGAGGGAGATGGTCAGGAAAGCTGGGAGCAGATCATCTCCACCAGCATCCAGGCAGTGCCATGCCTCAGCTTTCTGGTGCATTAGCTCAGTACCAGCTGTTTAGAAGCAAAAATTCCACTTTGCTCCTGGCTGTTTCTCAGCCACGCAAACCAATTCCTGGGATTGAGGAATGGCCTGGGTACCTCAGCTAAGGCAGCCTGAGCCCCTGTCAGTTCTGGGACACAGCTCATGGAGGGGTCTTTGCACCAAGACAAGGTGCAGAATGATGTGTCTCTGCTGATGAGGTGCACCCAGGTTGGGTGCACAAATACAAGGAGATGGAGAGTGAACACAAAGTAAAATGCTTTCCTCATAGCTGGTAAAAGCTAGGAAGAACTGTTCCTAAAGCCCCCTGCAGCGCCCTGGTACCTGGCAGGGTCCGGATGTATGTCTGGAGTTCATTGTGCACAGACTCAGTCACAGTGGCACAGACCTGTGTGAGGGAAAGGCCATGGAAGTGAGCAGGGGCAGTCAGGTCACAGCCCCCACTCAGAGCCAAGGCCACGGTCCCTGCTCTGCTGCCTGCTACCAGGTTTATTCCTTGACAATGCGTGCTTAAATAAAAGATCACACAGTGATGATTGTCTCCATCAGGCAGCACATTAGGTGTCTAAGACTCAAACAGCATTTATACCTGCAAAACTCTGCTTGCAGCAATTTCCCTTCTGCAGAGTTCTGCTCCAGGGAGGCCCTTGGAAGAAATCTCTCATGTGCCCTCTTTTCCTACAGAACATGAACTGTGCTGAGGAGCCAGGACTTGAAATGGTTAACCCACCCCACAGGGTCAGAAGCATGGATTGCACTACAGCTGAGCTTTCCTGAGCTCCTACAGCTCTGTGCCAGGACAGAAGAGCACATCCCTCTGCCATTGTCATCCATGCTTGAAGTGCTGGCATTAGTGAGGATTTAAACCAGGGAATTTACTGCAGGGCACAGTCCTGCAGATGGCTGGAAAAATCTGCAAAGCTCCTTCCAGTGTTTTCCCTGTAATGTCACAGAAACAACCAGCAGGATCTGGCCATCATCTCTCTGACATCAGCCTGCAGAGCTGATGATGACAAGCAATGCTGTGGAGGGGCTGTGACCACACTGACAGTGATGCAGCCACTGACTGGGCAGTGCGAGGGAGGAGGAGGGGGAACAGAGCCTTGGTCATGGCCTTAGTGAAAGCAAGTTGCTGCTCTTTCTTGTGCCCAGTGATAATTGTCTGTCTGTGCCGGAAATGCCCTATCGCCGCCTTCAAGGTTGTTGCTGCAGATGGGCAAGCACAGCCCTGGTCCCAGTGACTGGATCTCCCTGCGACTTGGATTTCCCTGTGACCTGGATCTCCCTGTGAACAGTGCTCTGGCACTGGGGGCACAAGGACTCCCCAGGCATGTGCAGCGAGAGCAGGAGGCAGACACGGGCTGTCTGACCTAGGTCAGGATCAGTCTGTGCCAAGGGGTTCCAGGGCAGCACACTCCCAGCCCCTGCACTCTCCTGCCTGTTGCCCCTTGAACCATCACTCACATGGAGAGAGACACTGAGGAATGTGTGTGGGGCTGAGAGGGCTCGGAGGAGCCAGAGAAGGCAGCGGGGTCCCCTCACAGTGCCAGAGCTGCCCTCCTTCCAGTGGGTAAAACAGCAGAAAAGGCCTCTGAGCCCTGGTGTTCTCCTGCTGCCAGACCATCTGCTGCTCCAGCCCCCAGGGGCCTCGGGAAAGGCACTGCATGATATTGGGAATAGTGCCTGGGCAGGGTGGGATCTATTGCAGGAGTGGAATTTGCCTGTTCTCCAACTGCCTCCTTCCAGAGCAAGGTTCACACCCAGGGAGGCTGTAACTCATGCCAGTTATCCTTGTAGTAATTATTGCTAACAGCTTGTTTCCATGTCTTGTTGCAGATCTCCTGCATGTCAGTGTTTGTACCAGGTGGTGGTACCAGGGTTCCCTGACCCCCCTCCATAAAACAAAACAGCAAGTGTCTGGAATCCAGGAATGAGAGTTTCCCCCCAGTGCTCCCCAAAGCCCTCCAGAGCATGGCTGGTTAAAGGACAGCTCTGATCATGTTCCCTCAGTGAGTTTGGCTGAGGCATAAGATCTAATTAACTGACCACATGGAAAGAAAAGCCTTTGTTAATTAGGAACCAATTATACTGGGCTTTGGCAAAGCCTGCAGGTTTCAAATTCAGCCTGAGACACATTATGCTACAGAGTCTGCAATGCCTATTCCTCTGCTTTTCACCAAATTGGCAACACAGCCATGTTCTCTGGTTCTAGTCATATCCCTACATCTGCTCCAATCCTTCCAGCACATCAGCAACAAGTGAGGGCTAAAGACAGACAGAAAAAACGAGAGTCCTGCCCTCTGTTGCTCACGTACCTTGCTCTCCAAAATCTTCCTGAATCTCTGCTCAATAGCACTGTGGAAGAGGTTGTAAAGCCACCTGCAAAGAAACACAGAGACGAGCCCTGTCTCTAGCTCAGAGACTGCTGCAGAAGTGTGTGCCTAGAAGGGGAGACCCTAGAGATGCGGGACCTTGGGGAACATCATTCTCACACCAATTTGACATCTGGATTTGCCTCGGGGTTTACATTTGGAAACAGATCTGCTGGTAAACCACAAAAGTCTGGTGTCTGCTTTAACCACCCTCACCCCCTTAAATGTGCAGCCAAAAGCAGGAGAAATTCAGGCCAGATTTAAGAGCAGGCAACCTCAGATATGCCAACATGATACTCCTTGCACCAGGGCCACATTCCAATGGCAGAGACATGTTCCCATGGCAAATGGGCTAACACACAGCCTTTCCAGACTTCCCAGTGTAGTTACGTACGCAAATTTGCCTGAAAAGAGCACCCGGACTTTGGAGATGCGGGTGTTGCAGTCTGAGGTGCTGATGGTGGGTTTCCCAGTGGCGTCGCTGCCCAGCCTCAGGCTGATTTTGATGTAGATATTCTCCACCTTCAGATCAAATGAGCCGTGGTCCCGGCTGCAGAGAGAGGGGGATGAGAAAGGGATGTTTCTCAATGCCAAGGCCTGGTGAGGGGGCCTCAAATCAGCCTCAGCATTGATCTATCTAGCTGTATAGTGCATCCAGAGGACACTGGGAAAGTTTTTAAACTCAGGGAAAACAAATTTCACTGGCACATAAACTAGGAGAGGTAACCTTTAAAGAGATGGGAGTGAGAGCAAGAAGATGGAAGAGAGACCCAAGAGTCCATGTACAGGTCTCCCTGTTCTTGCCTTGTTTTTGCCTCCCACCCTGTTTTATCCATTGCATTTGAGGAAGGAAAGTGACACAAGGGAAAGGGAGAGGAGAAAAAACCTGCCCAGATCCAAAGAGGGAGACACGGAGTGAGCACCCAAGCAGGGAGAGGAGGAGCTGGGCACCCACATGAAGAACAACTTCACCCGCCAGTTCCCATCCAGCTCAGCAAAGGCATTGGAGATGGAGACCTGCAGGCCCACGTTGGGGACAGGGGAAATCCGTGAGTATGGCAAGTGGAAACTGCGAAGGCGCAGTCTAAAAATAAATGAATAAAAAGAAGAGAAAAGTTATGTTACAGAGGTGCCTCACTCCTAATGACACAGCTGAGGAGGGAGAGAGTGAAGTTACCATCTGGGCTTTGACTGCCCCAAATCCACCTGCACCCAGAGTACTGTCACCCCTGTTCCCTTTTTTCCTTTGGGCTGGCAGTGAAGCTGGAACATCTCTGCCTGCACCAAGGACAGGCCAACATCTCAGGAAGCTGTGAAGGGGACAGGATGGTCCTTGCTGCTCTGGGGGCTCCCTGCCCTCCCCATCCCTCCTGCTCCTCACCTGAGTGAAGCACTGGCAGGGCTCACCTGGAGAGCTCATAGTGCACTTTCCCCACACGCATGACACGAAAGTCACCCGAGATGTCTGGCAGCGTCAGCTGGGCCAGCTCCTTCTCCAGGATCGCAATCCCCTGCTGATGGGCTGCAGGGACATGGGGAGAGCGTCACTGCCACCGGCGTCACACAAGCTGGAGCACACATTGGGCGTGCAGCAGAAGGATCAAAGGAAACATCCAGGTGATGCCCTGGCTGCTTTCCACCTCCCAGGCTGCCTTTAAAGTTAATCTCCCTGTACAGAGCCCTTTGAGCACACAGACAATGCTGCCTGGTGTCCTGCTTACAAGCCCCAGGGGAATGTGGTGGCCACAGAAAACAGAAAGAGGTCCCTGGCTGTGCACCATGTGAGGTGTGTGGGAGGTCCTGAGCTCCAGGCTACTCCATGCCCATTGCCAGTAGGCAAAGCTGAATGGAGTTTATGTCCTAGGCAGTAGCACGGCATCAGTGGGTGCTGCATCCCTGCTTCCATCTGGGAAGGAGAGTCACGTTCTTTCCCACACGGCTGGCAGAGCTGCTGAATAAATGAGCTATTTCTCACACAGTGTATTTCAATCCATAACTGTGCTCCGCTGGAGCCGGAGTTCTGCCTGCTTCGATAAAACCAGCACAGGGTCCATCCATCTCTGTCACTGCCCACCCCACCACTCCCCACCTGCTCTCTCCTCCACAGCTCAGTCCTCCAGGGCTCACAGTTTAGCTGCCTGTACATGTGCCATGGGACCAGAACTCTCCTGCTGTGCCAGGCCCCTGCTCAATACCTGAGTGTGGCTCCCTGAGACCCCACAGGGCTGGTCCCCTCTGCAGGAGCTCCATCAAGTTGAGCGGTGAGGAGGGCAAGTGGGCACAACAGGAGAAGCCCTAGGTGATGGCACATTTAATACCCCCTGTCTGAGGATTCGCCCATCCCAACCCAGGACCCTCTGATCTCCACATGGGCACCCATGGATGAAGATCCCCATCCTGTTTCAGGACCCTGCACTTCTCACAGGGTGCCCAGCTTCGTGCCTCTGCCACCAGCACATCTATGAGGAGAGAAATCAGAAGCATAACCCACCGTAGTCCAAGCCTGCCTGGGTGATCCTCACCACGAAGCCAGGGTTGGAAGCTGTGGTGAGAGCCAGGCACAAGGCCAGTGCCCCGCAAGCCACTGCCAGGCTCTGCGCTCCCATCCTGGCTTCCTGCAGTGCTGCACTTTCCCTGCCAACACCACCTTTATATCCCTGCCAAAACAGGAACCGCAGGCATGGGAGGCGTGTGGAGCTGTGCAGGGCGGCCCCAGAGCCCCAGGGCTTCCTGCTCAGCCACCACCCTGCACCTCTGTTACAGAGGTTACAGAGGTGCTGGCACCATGACACGGCCCAGCACACCTGCACCTGGTGGCACAGCTGGTGCCTCTCATCGAAGACAGGGAAGGGGCAGTGGAAACTGGGAGGCAACAACCTAGTTTCCATCTCTGTCAGTGCCAGTGGTCTCTGCATGAGGCAGCAGTGGATGCTCAGTGGAGCAAGAGCTCGGTTTGGCAGCTGAGCCCAGCAGAGACATGTTCCTTCAGCCTGTACCCAGCAAAACCTGCAGACAGCCTGGGCTGCTCAGGAGCAGTGTCCCAGCCCTGTTGCCCACCATCCCTGTCCCATGGGCTCCTGGCTGGTGTGTGAGCTGCTGCTGTCACACCACAGACCTGCCAAAGACACTGGAACTGCCCTGGGGCACGGCAACAGATAAAGAACACAAGTCACAGGTTCTTACCCCAGGTGAGCAGACCCCAGGGACCCCTACACCCAGCACATTGAGAGAAGGGCAATCTGCCTGGCCTGGATAGCTGCTCTGAGGCAACTACATTAGTGGGGTGCCCTGCACCTCCAGGCCCTGGCACAGCATGGAGCAGCCATGCACAGGAGGAGACATTCATCACTCCACGATCAAGCCCTGAAGACAACATTCCTGAGGTCCTGACACGTCACAGCTCTTGTGATGATGGCTGGAGACAGGGGCAGGAGCTGGGTGCAGCCAGGTAAGGGTGATGGGAGAGCCCCGAGCCGGGAGAGCTGGGCTGGCTGCTCTGTCCTTGCAGGACAGAGGTGAGGGAAGAAGAAATGATTCAGTTACTTTCATTTCCTGTTGGGGTCCAGGCACAGGAAACCCACAGCTGCTGATGCAGGCATATCTCATGCTGGATCCAGGGAAGTCCTAGCTGCCAGAGGCAACATCCCTGAGCCAAGCAAGGATGTTGTGAAATGCAGCTATTGCCCAAGCACAGACACCAGCACAGCCATCCCCTGGTGCTGCAACCCCAGGAGACCCCAAGGGACAGGGCCACAGAGTCCTGTGTGTCTGTGCTGGAGGAATCCAGCATGTGGACATCAGGGATGGAAAGACCAGGGTTTTTAGTTCTGCTTTGCCTTTCTTCTCATGATTTTTGAGTGGGGTCACTTGCAGGCTGCCTGGCAGACACGCAGCAAATGCCCACCAGGTCTGTGTGAGTAGCTGTGGCTTTGGAAAGTGGCACTGTAGTCACTGTCAGCTCTGAGATACAGGACAGGGAAACAGGGACATGGCAAGGATGGTACCTGTCAAGAGGGACAAAATGCCCAGGGCAGAGCCATGTCCCACAGGCACCCATCACCATCTGCAGACTGCAATCCTCTGTCAGTGCCAGCATAATCCATCTCTGGGAGCCAGGAGTCCACAGGCAGAGTTCCTTTTGCTGAGAGCTCCCTTTGCCCAGAAAGAAGCAGCCAAGGGCAGAGGAGAAGGGTAAAAGGCCAAACCCCACTCATATCCTCCATAGAACTGTGACCTTGCCTGTCACCTATCACCAATGGCTTTGCTGGATCTGGCTCGGTTCAGAGGAGGAGCTTCCAAACCTCCCATGGTGACACCCCATCTCAACAGGACTGCTTCAAAACAACACTCACGATGTTCAGGAAGAGCATTGAGGAACCAGAACATCTTCCATGAGGAGAAATGAAATTTTATAGGGAGCAGCACAGAGAGGAAGCAAAACCAGGAAGTTTTGCTCCTGAAGTTGAACTGAAAAAAGCCTTCAAAGAGCTAAACCTTGACCAAACACTCCAGTGTTTGGCAAGAAACAGCTGAAACCACATCTAAAGTTGGACACACAGGCCAGTCCCGGTAGTGCTTCCTCCAAGGGATGACAGAAGGAACTGAGCGTGAAATTGTGCCCTGCCTGACCCCACCTTTCAGATGGGAAAAAGCTTCTCCTGCTGAGCTGCTCTGCCCATTCCAGGAGTGTGAGAGCTCCTCCACTGTAGAAGAGATGGTCCCCCCATGGTGCTGGAGAAGGAATGGGCCACAGTCAGATGAGAGCCAGGAGCCCAGAAAGGCAGGGACTTGCAGGAATTCCCTTTCCTGTGCTGCCACTGTCCCCTGCACAGGTCAGGACTCTGCTCCCCCCTGTTCCCAAGATGCCCCTTCCTCTCCAGGTCAGGGCTCCCTCTGGCCCCACATGCTCCTTGGCACGTGTTGGCAGTTCCACATTCTGCCCCAGCTCCTTCTGCATCTCTCTCATGATGCAATGGCCTTTTGGCCATCCTGCAGCCACGTGCTGGGGTTCCCCAGCCTGGGGCAAGGACATCGAGACACACTTGTTATCTACAAGGAAATCCAGACATATCTGTGTCTGTTGATACCATAATCACCCTGGGAATTCCCCAGATACAGGATGTGCCAGTGCCAGAGGCATTGCTCGCCAGCCTTACACTGGCAGGTGCATTCGGACTGGGGAAATGCTGGGGAAAACCCAGGGACTCGACTTGGCAAGAAAAGTGAGAGCAGCCCAGCTGGGTTTGAAGGGAACTTGAAAAGAAAAGTCGACAGCCCAAAATAAAACTTCCCCCATCCATCGGCAGGGCAAGTTCACTATCACCAATAGAACTGGACTGTGGCCAGGATCTGTGGCCACTGTGGTAGCCCCTAGACCAGCAGGGACTTCACCAGAGCTTGGAGAAACCCTGTCAGCATCGAGGTGTGGGGAGCTGTGGCTGCCTCATGTGTGGTGTCATTGCCAGCCTGATGCCACTGACACTTGCACGTCGCTGACAGCCTCTGACCCAGCAGCATCTAAAAATACAGCTGGGGGACATATGTGGGCTCTTCCATGGTTGTTTTCCCAGCTGCAGGCTCAGCGTGACCCAGCTATGGCTGTTCCTGGAGCTGGGAGGGCTCTGGGCCAGCATGGGGTCGTTGCTGACGCCAGCCCTGACCTCTTCATCAAACACAGTCAGCAGGGACAGCCGGGGACTCCAGAGCTCATACAGTCAGAGCCCCACAGGGCACAGCCAGCAGCAGGCAAGGACCCTGGGTGTGGTGACGTAGGCATGAGCCACGAGGTTCCCACCAGGAGCCCAGACCCAGAGACTAACGCTGATGCTGGGCTCTCCTCCCTCATCCTCCCTCCACCCCAACATCCCAGTGACATCCCAAGGAATGCCTGGGACCGGCAGTGCAGTCAGTGTGTCTCCCCCCACCAAGGGCTGCCTTCCCCCAGACAGGCGGGCTCCTCCCAAAGCAAGCCAGCTCATGACACAGGGGCTGGGAGCCTCATGGGAGACAAAGACGGATGCAGAGAGCCAAGGGGGTTGATTTTGCAGAAAAGTAAAAATAAAAATGCAGGAATGGTGACCTCGGGCAGAGTCTGGGGGGATCTGAATAGTGGCTCTGTGCCGGTGGAGGGGCAGGGCAGGAGGCCACATGCAGCCTGTCCCAGCAGCTGCTTGGGACAAACAGGACATGGAGAACAGGAGCAGCAGAGGAGGGTGAGCTCATGGGGTCAGGGGCCCCAGGGCTTCGGGGGCACCCAGGAGGCCCCAAAGAGCTCTGCTTTTTGCTGGGCAAGCTCACTCCCCAGCACCCCAACTCCCAGCTCTGAGCCTTGCTGTGTGAGTCTGACAGGAGTGCATGGGGACCTGCTTTGGGGGATTCAGGGATGCAGGGCTGGACCCAGCCATGCTCAGTGCCTTCGCAGGGTGGCCCAGCTGAGCACAGCTGACAAGGCACACCCCAAGGTGCAGGTGGGGAGCTGCTGCTTTCAGTACCAAGGTGATGGGGTCCCTCTGGGCTCAGCTCCACATCTGTCCTCTCCTGCTTGCCAGTGCTACAGAGGGATTGATGCATTGTGCTGATGCCAAGACCCAATCAGTCACACTGCTTTCCTCCCTGCCCTCTGCCTGGTGCCTGTCAGGAGGTGCAAGAGCCAAGGCAAGTTCTTGGGCTCATTTCAGTGGTGACCACACAATTAAAGAAGGTCACAAACTTGAGCTCATGCTCCCCTGCACTCAGGGGAATTACGAAAATCCTGACGGTTGTAAGTGAACTAATACAATTACAGGAGCAATTGGCTGCTGGTGGGGAGGGGGAGCTGCCCAGTTGGCACTGGGATCCTGGGCAGGAGGCTGGGAGCCAAGGGCCAGTCCTGCAGGGAACTATGCCATGGGCTCAGCCAGGTGCCCCACCCCGGTCCCCACAGCCAAACCTCTGCCCACCTGCACTGGTGCCCGAGCCCTGGCAGCACTCGTGATCAATATGGGCAACGGGAGGCTCTCGGGCAGCTCCCAAGGAAATGGGAAGCAAACGCAAAGGCCTCGCTGGCGCCGTCCTCCCTCCCACACGCCAGCAGCCCAGCTGCACCTCCTCCCATCTCAGCTTGTTTTCACAGCGTGTCCTTTGGCCGCTCACTGATCCCTGGACAAATGTTCGTTAGCGAGACTGCCCCGGCAGCCTGCGGCCCACGCCATGGCCATCCCACCCGCCCTAGTCCTGACTCCTTGCCCAGCCCCAGTCCCGGCCTTGAGCCCATTCCCACGAACATGACGGCGGAAATTACTCCAGCTTGAGCAAGGCGCAGAGGGTTGAAGGGTGTTGGACACTGTCAACAGGGCTGGCACAGCTGTGAACCCTGTGCACACGGTGCCTGGGGATGGGAGAGCTGTGCCCACCATGGCTGGGGCTGGAAGAGCTGCCTGTGCCCAGGACTAGCAGAGCTGTGTGGAGCAGCCCTTTGCCTTAGTATAGACAAAATCTGTGGCTTTGGCTCTCATGCTGGTTGTTTTTGTACAGTTCTGGTTACTGAATCCCACGATCCTGCTCCTCAGTAGGTCTTTCCCATCATGGGAACAGCACAAAGTCCCCTGAGAGGTAC
This sequence comes from Calyptomena viridis, assembly GCA_013390005.1. Classification (NCBI taxonomy): domain Eukaryota; kingdom Metazoa; phylum Chordata; class Aves; order Passeriformes; family Eurylaimidae; genus Calyptomena; species Calyptomena viridis. Next base: position 179,974 of record WEIV01020548.1, read on the forward strand.
TTACTGTCCTGCTGCTGTGCTTTTGGGGCAACTCAGGAATGGGAACTGGGAGCCACAGGATCTGTCTGGGACACAGACCGGTGCCAGGGGATCACACCAACCCTGGCCTGTGTGACTGGAAGAGGGGAACCCCCACACATACTGCATGTATAAACACATCTGCACACATGTACACACACATATGAATGNGCCCCGGCGGCGGGGAGAGCACGGCGAGAAGGAGGAGGGACGGGACGGTCAGCACCGCGGCCCCCGGCCCCTCCACCACTTCCTAGGAAACATGGTAATTCCTGGGACATCCCTCTCCCTGCTGCTGCCCCTCCTCGTAGCTGCCGGCCGGAGGGAACCGAGTGGGCATGGGGTGGGCACCGGGAGGTTGGGAGCAAAAGTGGAAGGGGGTGCAAAGGCAGAGGTAGGTGTGGAGGTGGGTGTGAAGATGGAGGCGGGTGCGAAGGCCGAGGTGAAGGGGGATGCGAGGGCAGGTGTGAAGGTAGAGATGAGTGTGAAGGGGGAGATTGGGTGAGAAGACAAAGGTCAGTGTGAAGGAGAGATCAGGTGTGGGGGCGGACATGGCTGTGGCCGCTTGGGCAGGTGTTTACTGGGCTGCATCCCGCGATGCTTAAACNGGCTGGGGGCGGAGGGAGCACCCCCCGTGCAGCCCCTCCTGCCTCACCCCTCCAGGGATTTCTTTCTCCAGGGGTCTTACACCCCCTCCACCATCCCAACCCATCCCATCGCATCCCTCCGGGGACCGCCACTACCCGCCCGCGGGGGCACACAGAGAGTGCCCCCCGGGGGAGACGAACCTCGGGAGTGCACAGGGGGCTCCCGCCGGCGGGCACAGGGAAGTGGCCCCCCGGCCCCCCCGGCGCTCCCCGGGCCGTNATGGAGGCGGGTGCGAAGGCCGAGGTGAAGGTGGATGCGAGGGCAGGTGTGAAGGTAGAGATGAGTGTGAAGGTGGAGATTGGGTGAGAAGACAAAGGTCAGTGTGAAGGAGAGATCAGGTGTGGGGGCGGACATGGCTGTGGCCGCTTGGGCAGGTGTTTACTGGGCTGCATCCCGCGATGCTTAAACTTCCCTGCAAAGTTTGTCGGGGATGGGGTTCAGTGAGTGGGTGCTGCTGCATGAGCCGTGCCCGTACAGGGGACGCTCAGCAGACCTTGCCAGGTCCGACTGGCTCGTTTGTCACTGCAGACGACACGTGCCGTTGCCCCGGGCTCTGTGCTGAGCCCGCCTTCTGCTCCAGGGCCGGGCTGTGCGCTGGCATCGTGTCCTGCCAAAGTTGGTGACAGCAAGAGATGCCGGAGAGGGAGAGAAATTGGTATTCAGAGCTGATCCCAGGCTCAAACCTCGCTCCTTCCTGAGCAGGGAGGGGAGAAAGGAGCTGGAGCTGAGTCACCCTGTGGCTTTGGGCACGGGTTAAACAACTTCACCACACCAAAACCCCAAAGCCCAGCTCGACTTGTTGATGCAAACCACTTTAAAAATATGGGTATTTGGGGAGAAATATCAATCTCTATTTAACAGCACTTTGGCTTATTAAAATGGAAATAGCTTTGCAAATGTAAATCTCCTTATGCTCCCTAATGCCTTTGTTCCAGCTCCGCTCCCTCACAGCGGGTGGAGGGACTGGGATAACTGGCTGCTTTTGGATTCCTATGGACTCCTGGCCGGCCTGGACACAGCTTTGCCCACAAACACAGAGCCACTGCACCATGGTTACCCCAAAAGCCTCCCCCAGTGATGAAGTGCTTTGTGACACTCCATAAAAACATTTTTAGTCAGTCATTCCAGGCCTCAATATTCCTCAACACACCCCAGGCTGTCTGGTGCCTCCATCAGTGCCTGGTTCTCTTCTGACATTGGCTCATGCAGTCCCTGGTGCTGGATGAAGTCCTGGGTGATAGGGTGGGAGGAAATGGCCTCAAGTGGCGCCAGGGAAGGGATAGATTGGATACTAGGAAAAACTTCTTCATTGAAAGGGCTGTCGAGCTCTGACACAGACCGCCCAGGCAGTGGTGGAGTCACCATCTCTGGAAGGACTTAAAAGACTGTCAGAGGCAGGGCAGGCAGTGCTGGTTCATCTCTCATGGCAGCATTTGCAGCTGGATGGATCCCCCTGTGGTGTTGCAGATGGTGGCTCCTCATCCCAGTATTGGGATGGGGAAGAAGCTGAGCTCAGTGGTGCTGGGCAGGGAGGTGGTGGGTGCCTGGTAGGGCTTGGCACCTGGGGACCAGGTGGCTGCACCAGGGTTTCGCTGAAGCAACATGGAGTGGGGTGCTTTGTCCTGCAGCATGCATTTTCCAGAGAAAGGTCTCCAGTCCCTTCTAGGAACTGTGCATAGTAAGACCAAGTGTGAGGAGAAAGGTCCAAGGACAGAAAGCCAGGACAGGATACACACTGGTAGATCAGGGCCCTGAGCTGGGACTGGCTCTCTTCATGCTCTGCCCGGCTCTGTGGCTTCTCCTCTTAGGTGCAAGGGCAGGAGATTCCTGCATGGATACATAAAGTCAAGAAGAATTAACCGAGCGTTACTGCATAGTAACGCTAAAGCGCATTAAAGCTAATTAAGATGAATTAATCTGAGCCCCTTTGTCTCTGTATGGGCTCCTGGACCAGGGATTAGCCGCCTGAAACTAATGCTCACCTTCAGCTAATCCCACCTTCAACTAATTCCACCGGACTTCCCAGATGCCCTCACAGGAGCACAGGAATGATGGCGAGCTGCAGCTGCTTGAGGTGCAGGACCCAGATGCTTGGAGGATGCTCCTCTTCCCCACTCACCAATGGGGTTCCTTTGGCAGCTGTGCCAGAGTCATCCCCGTTCTGACTGGAGCACAGCCAGGGTGTCGTGGGAGCTGTGGGATGGCTTCCCCTCATGTGTCAGCCGTGCCAGCTGTGTCCACAGAGCCAACAGCTCCAGCAGCACTGGGAGAATGAACTGGGTACTGCTGGTTCACGTGTGGCACAGACCCAGTGTCCTCACCCCGTCTGGGGCAGCATGGGGGGCTGCAATTCAGAACACTTCCCAGAAAACACTTACGGGAATAATTTTGATTTTGGCGAATTCAGCAATGAGTCTGGACCAAAACACCCTATCCATCTTCAGATGTTTGTCCTTCCTCCCATCTGCTGCATTCCTGCAGTGCGCTGCAGAGTCCAGCACATCCCCACGCTGTCTGGTCTGACTCCTCGGCTGCTGCGGCTCCTCCACCTCCCCATGGCTGGCGGCCGAGCAAGGCGGCCGGCTGCCTTCGGGGGCTCATCCCAGGCTCCTTAACCACAGCCAGGCGCTAGGAACAAGACCCACCATGTCACATGCCCCGCCCGCGCCGTGCTCGCTCTGCTCCATTCCCAGTTCCTCCTGTTTCCAGCCCAGGAATGTTTGGAGCCCCCGAGCTCAGCGGCGTTGCTAGTGTGGGTATCCCAGGGTCCTGGCAGCACACGGTGCAGCGTGGGATGGTGGGCAGAGGTGCCGGGGTGATGGGTGATGGTGTCCCCGCTGCGGGGCCGCTCTCCCAACAGTGCCGCTTTCCCGCCTCCCGCAGGACGCCGGGTCGCTGGACTCGGCAGTGCAGAGCGCCCTCCAGGCCCTCTACCCGCCCTTTGAAGCCACAGCACCAACCGTCCTGGGCCAGGTGTTCCGGCTGCTGGAGACCGGCTACCAGGGTGATGGGCTCTGCTGCCTGCTCCAGTTCCTTATCCCGGCCAAGCGGCTCTTCGAGCGCCTGCGGCAGGCAGCCTGCGTAAGCCCCCGGGCCCCCACCGCGGTGCCCCTGCATCCCACTCCCAGACATGGAGGGGGGTTTTCCCTAATGCATCCTGCCTGCATGGTTTCCTCTCTGCATGTCCCCTTCCTATCCCATCCCTTTCCTGCAGAGGGGACATGGCACACCCAGCTCCCTGGGATGGCTCAAGCACGTTCAGTCCCTGCAATAAAGGGCAAGGGTAGTCTTGGGGTCACCTTGTCTTGCTCCTGGAAAGGCTTAAGCAGGTGTTTTCCCTCTGCAAGCACATGGGGGGCCACAGCAGCCTGGGAAGAGCCATAGCTTGAGGTGGGCTCACAGGGCTCTGCTGCAGTGGCTTTACTCTGGGACATCCATTGGGTCACCGGGCTCTTTCATCTCCTCATGGGAGGCCTGGAGCCAGGCAGCGAGAACATGTGGGTGCAGCTGGGAGTGCACGGAGCTGACAGGGGTCACTCACGCGCTGTGTTCTTCCTCCCTCCAGGCTCCCTACTTTAACTGCATCTTTCTCCATGAAGGCTGGCCCTTATGTCTGCACGAGAAGGTGGTCGTGCATCTCGCACCCCTCAACCCCCTCCTGCTCCGTCCTGGGGACTTCTACCTGCAAGCAGAGCCCTGTGAGGAGCACTCAGCACGAGTCACCGTCAAGCACCTCTCCCTGGACCTGCGCTCAGTGGAGGAGACACCAATCCCTGAGGCTGCCCATGCACTGCTTTTCACTGAGGCATGGCTGGAGGAGGTGAACAGCAGCTGGGCTGGGACACCCCTTCACACCTGCCTGGTGGCCACCGAGAACGGTGTTACTCCACTGCCATGGAGCCAGATTGCCACGCCAGAGTTCATTGACAAGCCCAGGGCTGGAGCCAGGCATGAACCAGCTCCTCAGACTGCACCTGAGCCAGCAGCACCTGGCACATCCATACCCCTCAGCACGGCAAATGTCACCACGCCCTACGGCAACATTGCGGGCACCATCCCAGGCTGCAAGGCCACCTCTTGGAAGTCGGGCCAGGGACGATATCCAGGACTGATCAAGGTGGAGCAAACTGGGCAGCGGAAGAAGCCGGTCATGCTGGCCGTGCCCACCCTCTGCGAGATCATCAGCCAGAACCTGGAGGGAGAGTACGTTGACCTGCTGGAGCAATCCCAGGAACACCTGGACCTCTTGACCAGGTCCCTGCTGCCCACCTGCCCGCCAGGGACAATGGGGACTGGGGCCAAGCTGATGCTCCCCTGGGCAAGTGGGGGACTGAGAGCAGATGCTTGGCCCTCTGGTGGGGCACCAAGCTCAGAGGAGAGTCCCTGCAGCCCATGTCTTGGGAGGAAGCTGAGTCAGGAGCCAGGGCCACATGGCCCAAGGTGCCGCCAGCGTGACTCGTACCTGGCTGCATTGCAGAACCCGGTGAGCTTTGGCCCTGGGCTGATGGCAGCCATCTTGGAGGAGCCAGATGGCCCCAGCCCCGAGCCACCTCCTGCTACTCCCCATGAGACCCCTGCCCAGCACAGGAAAGGGGCCAGCAGCCCCACACTCCTCAGCCGCAAGCCCCGCCGAGCAACTCCTGGAGTGCCAGCGGAGGCGTTGGCCCAGCGGGGCAGCCCCTGGCTCCCCCCAGGCTCCAGCCACAAGTTCTCCTTCCTGAAAGGTGTTCGGCTTGGGGCAGCCCCTGGGGATGAAAGAGCCACCAGCCAGCATGAGGGGGCCTGGAAGAAGATGTCAGCCATCTACTCACCCAGGATGGGCAGAGCCAGGGCAGCTGGGAAAGGTACTCTCCTGCAGGGCTGCTGTGCCTGACTGGGCACTGCTGGATCTTTGCCATTCCTTTGCCTCATTGCATGTCGCCAGCTCATCTCTCCTCCATCCCTGTGCACAGGTACAAATCTGGCTGCTGCTGCCCCTGTGGAGGAACAATCCCTGGAAACTGCTGGCTGCAAGGACGGTCCCTCTGTGCCTGGCACCAGCATTGCTGGCTGGGAGCCACTGGCCTGGCTGGACCTGCACTCTGGGCTGTTGCGCTCGGGCATCATCTGCCTGCCAGGTACTGCTGGCACCATGAGCCTGGGAGATGGCAGGAGAGGCCTCTGGAGGGAAACACTGGGCTGCTAGAGAGGGTGTTCTGGACAAAAGTTTCAGGGCTTTTCTAGAGGCCAGAAATCCTCCAAGCATAAAATTTCCTTTCAGCCGGGCAAAAACATTAAAAACATAAATGCAGGCAGCCTGTGCAGAGCAGCTGCCCCAGTCCCAGCTGCCCCAAGCCCTCCCACACCATTCCTCTCCAGTGAAGCTGTTCAGCTTTAGCTGCCAAATGCTAAACATTTGGCTCCTTTCTTTTCCCAAGAACCAAAAAACAGTAACAAAACCCATCTTTTTCCCAGTAAAAACGTCCCCAGCAGCTCTGGAATGCTGGGTGTTCATGCTGAGAGCCCCTGCTGAGGCTCTGCTCCTTGGGAAGGGCCTGCACTATGGCAAGCCCTGAGCTGAGCTGGGGCAGCACTGATGGGTGCCCCAGCCCCTCGCGTGTTGTTTACAGCTGGAAGGTGGCTGCCAGAAGTATCACTCACCCTTTTCCTGCAGGGAGCTCAGACAGGCTGGGAAGGGCCCTCCTCCTGGTAACCACCAGTGGCAGTGCCTGGGGGGCTGCGTGGTGCTCAACTGCCGAGCTGGCAAGGCTCATCCTCTACCTCTGCTCCCTTCCCAGGTAAGGGCCAGCAGGACCTGCCAGTGATCCCCAGCTGTTGCCTGTCTCAGGGTTCCTGGGCCAGGTCGGGATGGATGCCACATGCTGGTTTGGATACATCCCCAAGGACCCTGGGCCATGCCTCTGCAAGAGGCACATGCTCTGAGCCCTTGACTGGAGCATCCCACAGGGATGAGGCCACCACTCGTGGCAGTGGGTGCCTGCCTGGGGGTGCAGAGTGTGGGAGAGGGCTTCAAGCTGGTCCTACCCTGGGGAAGGACCCACACGTCATGTGCCATTCTGCTTCTGCTGTGTTTCCCCTCACCAGGCAAGAAGCAAAAAATGGTGAGAGGCGAGAAGCGAAGGACATGGGGCTGACAGTCATTGTGGATGCCAGGAAGCAGCCACCCACTCCCGTCTTGTTCTCAGCCCTCCACTCCATCCAGGTACACTGGGTTCTGTGTGCCTGTGCCATAGACATGCTGTGGAGAGGAGTTCCTGCTGGGGAGGGAGTGCTGCCACCCTTTGAGGGTCCCTCAGAGCCTCCCCTGTGCCTGCTGCACCATGCAATCCCCACAGGTCCCTTCCCAGCCCCACCATTACCCAGCACCTTGGCGTCACCCAGGATGCGAGAGAAGGGGCTCACTCATGAGGCTCTTCCCACAGGTCCTTTGCCAGGGAGCTGGTGGCTGGGACAGGGTCGTGGTCTGAGTCACCTGTTTTCATCTCCCATGCCAGCTTGCTCAGGAGCCTTTTTCTTTGTAATGAGCTCACCAGTCTCAGCTTACCTGGGCAGCCTCAGCATCCCCCATGGGTGCCCCAAGGGCTGCATATGGGGTTTGCCCTGGTCACTCTCCCCTGCCTCCCACAGAGCGTCTCACCAGGCTGCATCCACAGTGTGCTGTTGCTGGCTGAGAAGGAGCTGGTCGCCCACCGTGAGAGGCTGCCTGGGGTGCAGGTAAGTCTGTCCTTGTCCCCTGAGCTGGGGCAGGAGGGGGTTATTTCCTGCTCCAGCCTTACGAACCCTGTGCCCACAGGTGGAGACCCTGACGTCACTGAAGGCTCTGGGCCGCCACGTTGACAGCTCCCAGCTGCCCCTGGAGCTGGATGGTGCCTTCCCCTACTGCCACAGCGAGTGGGTTCAATTCTTCCAGGTGTCTGTTACCACGCCATTAGCAATTGCCTCACCTCCCCCATGTCCCTCTGTCCCCACTGCATTTTACATGTCCCACACACATCCCTGGAAAAGCAATAGGAAGGTCTGGGAGAGGGGAAGGAGAAGGAGAACTCTGAGCACAGGAGCTTGTTTCTGTGTGCTCCTGCCTGCAGCTGTCTGTTCACCTCCACACTCCTTCCTCAGCTTTAACCCAGTGCCTCACAGTATTCCCTGCTCAGGCCTGGCACTGCTCCTCCTCATGGGCAAGCTGTCTCCACTAACCCATCGTGTATCCCCCCACAGAAACTGCATCCCTTCACGGCCGGCCTCAGGCGGGCATCGGAGCTGCTGCAGCACTGCATCCAGGAACTGCGGGGCACTGATGTGCTGGCAGGGACACAGGTAAGAAGGATGGTGGCACTGCAGGTTGGGGACATTCTCAAAGCACCCATTTGTAGTGCAGCCACAGCAACATTTCACCTCCATTTCCCAAAACTCGGCATAACTGCTCGCAGACTGGCTGCTCCTGGCCATGGGGCTGACCCCTGTCCTCTCTGCTCATCCCTGGGGTACAGCACAGGTACCCATCCTGTGCTGGCCGTGCTGGCTGAGGCACCAGGTGAGGTCCCAGGTAAGACACCTCTCCAACCCTCCCTCTGCAGGATGCAGCCGTGGGCATCAGGAAGCACCAGGAGCTGATGCAGAAGGTGCTGAGTGACCCACAGCTGGTGCAGGTGCAGCGTGAGGGGGGCTTTGTGCTGGCCAGGCTGCGCAGGGAGGCCGCCCGCCTCTGTGCCTCTGACCACGTCAGGTAAGAGCGGGCAGTTTCACTAGTCAAGGGGTGCCAATGCCCAAGACTCCCAGCTTCTACAGGCTGATGGAACCACCGCCCCAGGGACAGCTTGATGTCCGTGAGCACAAGCTATTGCCGTGCTCCTTCCTGCTCTGCCAGCCCAGAGCACGCATCTGGGACAGCCTATTGCAGTATTCCCCCCATCCTGACTGCAGAAGGTGCCAGATCTCTGGGAGGGTCTCCTGCTCTGGGCCAGGACAGATCCATCACTGCTCTGCGATGCCTCGGGCTGGGCTTGGGAAAAGCCACTAGATGGGGCCAAGTGCCGGCCATGCTGCACTCTGCTGGCCGTGCTGTGCTCACCCAGTGATGTCGCACTTGTCTGGCCATGCCATACTCATCCAGTGATGCCGTAACTCAGCCGTGCTCTTACTCACCCAGCCATGCCATAATCGGTCCATTCCATACTCATCCAGGGATGTCGCACTTGTCCAATAATGCTGTACTCATCTAGTGATGTCCCACTGGTCCAGCCATTCCACTCTGGTCTGTTAGTCCGTGCATGCTGGTAGCACAAATCCCTCCTGCTCCCTTCTCTCAGTGGGGCTGGGCTGCACTGATAGACAATGCTTTCCTGTCCTGTGGTCCCTGCCATCCATCTTGCTACACTGGGTGGGGAGATGTTCAGGCATGTGCAGGACTGGGGTCAGGGGCTGACCTAGAAACCTGCTCCCCTCCACCTCATGTGTCCCTGAACCCACCTGGCAGCACCTGGCAGCACCCAGCACTGAAAGTCCTTCTCCTCACAACCACCAGGACTGGCATGGAGTTAGCCGAGGGGCTGTACAGTCAGCTGGAGGAAGAGCTTCACAACCTGGTGTCCCAATCCAACAGCTGCCTGGAGCACCTGGAGTTCCTCCGAAAGGTCCGGGAGCTTGAGACTGAGTTTGGCAAGGTGAGCTGGGTGTCCCTGGAGTGCTGCAAGTTGAAGTGTCCTCTGTGGTATTCCGTGGCTGAGTGTTTTGGGCACATTTCCTTCGTTTCTGATGATGGAGGAAGTCTGGAGAATAGCAGGATAGCCTGAGCTTTGATTTTCATTATGCGTGATTGTGTGTGACTGTGCCTGAACTGGGGTGCCTAGTCAGGGCAGGAAGGGGAGGTGCTGTGGACATGCTGCTGCCGTGGCTGGTCCTGCCTGATCCTCTGACCCCTGTCTCGCTCTCTCACAGCTGGGGTGCTGGCTGGATGGAGAGGCAGCAGCACGACTGCAGGAGATGGGCACCAAGGAGTGGAGCACCGACATCTGCCAGGGCTCCACCGAGCACTTCAAGGAGTTCCTCACCCAGGCCACAGTACGTTGGAGGGGCTTTTCTGTAACACATGTCCCTTGGGTTTGGAATGAGGCTTCTGAGCAGAACTGGGTGTCCTCTGTGCTGTCGGGTCACACTGAAGTTGTCAAGCTGCAGTTGTCAAGTCCAGCGTTGTGAGGACTCTGGGCAGCCCCTCTCCAGTGAGGGGGTAGCTGCACTGCTTCTTGGTGTGTGCTGGGCTGGGACTGCTGTCCCCAGCCCCTCCTGTACTCCATCTGTGCAGCTCCCTTGTCCCGCAGAGCCTGGGCATCCATCACACAACAAATAACATGGTGATGAGGATCTGTTCTTCCCAGTCCTCTGGGAAGGCCCTTTAGTCACACACATCACAGGACAAGGGGCAGTGATCCCACTTGGGACAGGAGGTGCATTTAGTGCATTTTGAGCTGAGCCTGGGCAGAGTAAAGATTTGGAGAATCCCTGTTCCATTTGTTTCTTCTCACTTGCCCAGAAGTGTTTCCCATCCAGCTGTGCTGGTGATGCTGAGTGCTGACCTGTGGCGCCTCACCTTGCACACACATCCCAGGCCAGCACCATTCCTGAGTGTGGAGCCTGTTCCTTCCTGCTGTCCCTGCAGGCTCGGTACCAGCACGGCCTTACTCTGTGCCAGAAGGCGTCTGAGGTCCGAGACGTGACATTCCCTGAGGCAGACGCTTTTCAGGTGGCTGCAGCCCTTTTCCAGACCAAGCTGATGAGCTTCTCCAAGCAGCTGGAGCGGCGGCAGGCAGAATGGGAGCTGCTGCAGGAGCTCGTCCAGTTCTCCAACAAGGTGTGTGCAGGGGGTCTTCCCCCACAGGACATGGTGCTGCTGGCAGCCACAAAACCAGCCACTCTCACCTTCTTTTGTAGGTCATGGGGCTGAAGCTGGACTGCCGGCAGTGCTCAGCTCGGGTGCAGCGCGGGGAGGGCCAGGCACTGAGGTGCCTGCAGAGATCCTTCCAGAAGCTCTCAGTGGAGTTTGCCCTGGAGAAGCTGCAGGAGATGAAGATTCAGGTGCGCAGGATGCAGAGCAGCCAAGGGCTGGCAGCCTGGACAGAGGCATGGCACAGGTACCAGGAGACCCGGCAGATTTTGGAGGAGATGCTGGCAGAGCTGCAGGAGGCCTGGGGAATGCAAGCCGACAGGCAGGGAGACTCCTGCAGCCCACCCAGCCCAGGGTCTGCAGCCTCTCACACAGAAGCCCCAGTCTGCAGAGCAGCCACCAGCACTGAGCCAACAGTATTGGGGGATCGGGGGGTGGCAGAGCAGCCAGAGCCCAGCCCTGAGGGGCCAGGACAGCCCCAGACCAACACCACTCCTGGCCCCACACTGGGTGTAGAGCTGAGTTCCCCACAGCCCTGCTGCCAGCCAAGGCCTGAGGGTGCCCGTGCCTCTCACCACCATGTCTCTGCTGACACACCCCTGCCGAAACCCGAGACTGGAACCAGCCTGGGAGCAGCAGGACACCTCGCCCAGGAGCGCAGGCAGCCCCCTCGGAGGCGTCCCTTCACCCTGCCCCCCTGGATGCGCTTCTCAGGTGCCGACCAGCCGTGTCCCACCTCTGTGCCCCATGGAACTGCCTCAGATCCCAGCACACCTGGCCCACCGCCAGGGCCACGGGCAGAAGCTGCCCAGTACTTTCAGGTTTCCAGCCAGAGCAGTTTCTCCTCTGAGGACTCAGACTCACAGAACTCCATGGAAGAAGCCCCAACAGTGAGCTTGGCTTTGCCCCATGACCTCCAGAGGCCCAGACCACCCTGCCCCTCTGAAAAGCCCCCCCAGATTGTTTACCTGGAGAACCACCACACTGAAAGTCTAGCTAAAGCAAATGCCAAGTAACCATTCGCTCCACTTGGGGCTGTTGCTGACCAGCTGTGGAGTCCTGATCACCACCTGGACAGAATTTCCCACGCTCAGAGGTGGGATGCTGGGACCTCTTACCCAACCCCCTGTCCCAGAATCTTTGGTTCCCTGTCCTTAGTGCTCTCCTCACTGTGGATCAGCAGTAACCCCATCACCAGTTTATGAGGTCTGTTAATAATCTACCAGATTATTAATCTAAGTGTGTAGCAATCTTTCCGTAAAGTGCCTTATCCTACCAGTGCTAGCCTTGTCTTGGGCAGCAGAGAGGGTTCCCACAGTCAGCAGCTGTGCCTGAAGCATCCCAGGGGAGTGCAGACCTGTGCCGAGGCATTCCTGCCACTGATTGTGCTCCCCACTCTGCTGGGTGGTTTTACCATGCCTTGCACTGCTGCCACAGCCCCAGCTGAGACCTAGTGATGGCCCTTGTGTTTATGTGCTCATTAACACAAGACTAATACCACTAACATTAATAAACCTGAAGAGAAATGCCTGGCATGGTCCTCATGGAGCAGAACAAGAAGCCATGTCCCGCTGAGAGCCAGGTGCTGGGCTGCTCACCTGTGCTCCAGCTGCTCCCACCACCCCAGTGCAGTGCCCATGGGCAACCAGTTCCACCACAAAGACCCCTGTGCCCCCCACGTGGGCTGCATCCACAGCCTGGCTCTCCTGTTTGCCACCAGCACCTTGGTCCTGCTCAAAGGACCCTTTTGTAAGCGCCTTAGTCTCTGGTTCTCCCTCCCAGTACGCTGAGGATGGTGTCATCCTGCCTAGCCTCCCCTTTCTGTTTTGGGAACACACTGTCCTGAAGCCCTGGGGACCCATTTGAGCTGGGTGCGACCTTGCTGATCCCAGTCCAAAGCAGGCCGGGGTCCCCAGAGACCCCCATCCCCGCAGTTGTGTCCCCCCACCATGCATTGCCTGTTTGGGCACCCGGGAGCAGCAAAGGCAGGCGGGACCCCAGCTGTCCGGGCCAGGTGCTGGCCAGCTGTCCCCTGGGCAGCCACAGCATGAGCTAATCAAGAGACATCGGAGGAGAAGCAATCTCTCTCATGAGGCAGTTCCAGAGAAACACTCTCCTCCTCCCAGCCCAGCACAGTCATGGCTTGAGCCCTGTGGGATGCTGTGCCTCGGCAAGGGACACTCGCCCATCCCAGTCTGGCTGAGCATCACTCATACCCCCCTCAGCCTTGTTTTTGCCAGATCCCGAAGCCGAGCCCCGCTGAGCTCCTCTCTGGAGGCTGCAGCACTGTGCTCCTCCTGTCTGGGTCATTAACACAGAATTAATGAAGAATGACCCTGCCCTGTCACAGGACCTCTTGCCTGTCACCACTTCTAGTCCAACCTATTTTCTACTCTTTAGTTCTCCTTATAGCTCTTTTAAACTTCATCTTCACCAGCTCAACACTGATTTCTCTACTGGCACTTCTGTCCCTACTCTGCTGAAATCTTGGTTGCTAACTTCATCCCATTCCTTTTGGCTTAAAAGTCATTGTCTTAGAGACCCCAGACAGGTCTGCATGTCCTGTCCCGGGTGAGTCTAGCAGGCTTCATCTCATTCTCCAATAATGCCATGCCCTGAATGGCACCAAGGTCACCCAGTCAGGACATTTCTACCTCTTCATATTATCATATGTCCCTGATCCCCATCCCTCTGTGTGGGGGGGGATGTGTCCAGTGCAGTGCTGCCCTGCCTGGATGCCACCCAGCTCATCACAAGAGCCAAAAATCTCTTTTCCCTCTAGCATCATTCCAAGCCAGGCCTGACAGTCCCCTTGCTCAATTTTCTGCTCTCCTGAGGGCTGATTTGCTGCATCTCCCTCCCCATTACAGTTTTTAGGTTGGGGGAATAGCACTTCCCAGTGAGAAATAGAATCATTTTTCAAACCAGATGGAATTTTATGATTCTTCGGAATAAAGCAAACAATGGCTTTCCTGTTGTTTTCTTTTCCCAAAAGTAAAATAAAAAAGGATCTTTTGCAAATCCTGAGATTAACTGATAACAGAGCAAGGGAATTTCCGGTCCCTGACTGAAAAGTGAATCGTTTCCATGGAAGAGCCCTGTGCTGCCCTCAGCCCCCACAGCTGAGTGGGCACAACTGGATCCTGCCTACCAAAAAGAGTTTTGAAACATTTCGCAGAAATTTTACTATCTCTGCTGATTCTTCAGCACTTGATTTATGACTCTAAGTTTGACCAATTAAGACATAACCTTTCCAGAAAGGCAAATACAGAAGTTAATCAATGTCTTCTTCCCCCCATGAAATGTCAAAATCATTTTTCAGGGGCTGGCATGGGTCCAGGCTGGTGGTGGTCAAGCTGGGCCAGGCTGGTGGAGGTCCAGCAGTGCTGGGGTGCAGGGCATTGTGGCCAGCCCAGCCTTGGAGGGGAGCTCCCACAAGCCCTTGGGAAATACATTTTTCCCCAAAGGAAAAATGTTCATAAATGTTGGATGCAGTAAATGACAAAACCAGCTTGGAGAAGGGGAGGTCCCATGGGTCAGGCACAAACCCCAGCCCTCCTCTTCCCCCTGGTAGTTCCCAGGGCAGCTGTCCCCCACAGCTCCTCACACCCTGCTCCAGCAGAGCAGCTGGTACCCAGGTTGGCACAGAGCAGTGAGCTCCAACTGGGGTCAAAAAGTGAACTCTTCTTCCTCCTTCTGCTCCTCACTGTCAGATTCCCATCAAGCCCTGCCCTGCAGACTGTGGGGGCTGGAGAATCGCTGAGTTCAACTGTGAGGAGACGGAGAGAAGAGGAAGGAAAGAGCAGAAAGAGCAAGAGGCAGCAGGGCTGCCACGCTCCTGGACAGCGCCACGGCTGTGCCCTGTCCCAGACAAGGAGGAAATGTGGGTGATGGGTGACAAGGCAAAGATGCAGTGACAACAGCATGTGGGACACCCTAGAGCCTCCCAGCCTCCCAGCAGCTCTGGTTGCCAGCAAGCTGCCATTGGCCTGTTCCCATCCAGGTAACCCCCAGCATCAGGGCTTGGCCTCAAACAGCTGCAGGAGTTCGAAAGTGCAGGACAGGGACTTGGCCCACACCACAACAGGAAAGCCTTCATGCCTGGATCTGTCCCCTGGGTGGCAGCCAGGGCAGTGGTTCTGGCTTCAGAAGGTAAATATAGAGGCAGCTCTGGGTGGAGGAGGGAGCTGAGTTGTGGCACAAAGCTATCAGCTCTGTCTTGGCTTTAGGATGTGGCTGTGAGGACAGATGTCCCACATCAGCTTCGTTATCACCAAGTGCCTGCTCCAGCAGAGCAAATGGAGGTCTCACCCTTCACTGAGCCGAAGTTGCTGTTGCTCTGGGGAGCTGCAGAACAGCCATAAGAAATGGAAAACCAAAGCCAGCAATACCAGAGGAAAACAGGAAGGCTGAAGGGTAATGCCAAAGGGTCAAACGCTGAGGGCTGGATGTAACTCAGTTTGATCTGAGCTGGCCAGAACAAGGCCAACCCAGTTGCTTTCCAAAATCCCAGCTGTGCTGCATCTCGAGGGATGGATGGAAAACAGTGTGCCAGTGCTTGCCTGGGGGTCTGGCAAACACACATTCCTGGGAAGCTGCTGACAGGACAGTCAGGCGCAGGTGATCTTCTGAGCAGGAGCCATACGTGGCTCGAATGTGAATCCTGGGGGAATCACCCAGCTTCAGGCATTAAATCTGAATGTATGCACTCATAGAGGAGCATAAACCTGCTATGCACCAACTGGGGAGCACAGACCCCTCTAGTTTCCCCCTTCAGACCCGTTGGAGCCTGCATGCTATGAAGGAAGTGAGAGATTACCAGGGAGTGGGCGCCCTGGGGGGATGGTGCCCTGGAGAGGGAGGGCTGGTGGGGTTCCAACAAACTGCTGGGAAATGACAGCCAGAGGCTGGAATTCAGCTCACACCAGGTACAACCAGATCAGTTTGCAAAACATCGTGTTTGGCTCATGGCTGCCCTGGCACTGGACACAAGCCCATCCTGCAGCACTGCAGCCCACCCTTGAGCACTGCGGGACCCTGCCACAGTGGGACTGGCCTCATGGCCATCCCAAGGCCACCAGCAGGGAAAGGCTCAGCACAGCTGGAGAATCCACCTGCCCTGCACACATCACTGCTGTCTGACACAGGACCAATCTCCCTGGGGCTTGCTGGGGAGAGCTGCAAGAGGAGCCCCCCCAGCCTTCCTGCCCCCACTGAGCTTGGAGGGCAAATAAACCTTTGAGACTTTTGAGAGGTTTTTTCTTTCTCATTTGTTTTAAATAAAAACACAGACTCGGCCTAAGAATAAAGACAGTGACATAACAAATTGCTCCTGAACGTCCCCTAGAAGCAGGAGAGCATGTTTTGCCCCATGGCTCCCCAGAGAAGCTGGTTATCAGCTGCTCTCCAGTCCCTTCAGGCCACGCTGATTCAGGCTCTGGAGTTTTTGGGAACAGCCTCTTGCTCAGCATGTGTTGTAAACAGTGAGCCAGAGCCCAGGACTGCATCTAAAACCACTGGTACATCCCTTCCCCTGCCCTGTGAACAGAGGACACCTCAACCTCCCAAGGCTGTGTCTAATCTGTGGCTGCAACATCAGAGCACACCGAGCCTGCCTGTGAGGCCAGGTGGAAAAACAATCTGCTTTTCCTTGAAAAGCCACTTCTCCTCCCAAAGGAAAGGCTGCCCGTTCCCTGCACTACCTCACCTGGCAGGCAGCTGCCTACAGCTGGGAACAAGCCCCCCTTTATGGCAGCTGCATACCCTATCGTCCTGGGAGCCCCACTTGCTGAGTCGCTGGCTCAGCTCCAGAGTTGCCTGTGGCAGCCAAAGTCCCAAACTAGGAGTGATGCTGGCACCAAGCCAGCAGCTCACCTGGCCCAAACTGCCCGTGCTGCCATCTCTCACCTCATCCACCCTCGCCCCAGGCTGCAGTGCCCTTATGGACCCTGTCTGTGGCTGCTGCCCAGCCCCTTGGCTCAGCTGACCACAAATGGAGCAGCTACAGGTCTTTCCCCTGCGGCTTGGAATTATTCCTCCATGCTCACAGATCAGAGATCTAGTGTACCTCACTTGCCAGGATCCCCCCACTCAGCCCCAAATACTCCCCACTGGCCCCATCATCACGGGCACAAAACACTGCCTCACCCTTTAACCTTTTCCCAAAGTCACATCCCAGCCCTGCTGGCACCCTTACAGAGAAGATCAGGAAAGGGACGATATCGTTCTCCCCACCGAGGAGAACACGGGTTCCCCGGCTTCAGGGAGCTGCAGGAGCAGCAGCTCTGCCGAGAGCCGTGCTTTGGGGAACACCCGGGGCGGGAGGCACCGCAGGAGATGGGAAGATCTGTTGGAGTCGGTTGACGACTTAACAGGGCAACTCAGAGCAGACACTGTCCCTTTTCAGGGGTTGTTTATCTGCCTGCACAAGGGACTGAGTCAGGACGTGCGGGCACTGGGGGGGCTGCAGCCACCCCAGCACACACCCAGGAGAGCAAACAGCGGCTCTGCCTGTGAGGGACAGGCACGGCAGGGACCAGCACACTTTGAAGCAGCTCCAGGAGCAGGGTGGGAGTGAGGGAAGTCACAGTCCTGCACTGAACACCTTGAGCAAATGAGGAGTTATTCTGGGCTTCAGCAGTGCAAACACCCTCTTAATGCAACCTTGTCTTAGTAAGGAGAGTAAAAATAACACCACCAGTGTATTTGGCCTACCGTGGGCAGTATTTTCCAGTGCCTGGGCAGACAGATGCCTCCGTGATATGTGGTGGTGAGTGAAATGGGCACTAAAGCTGGAAACAAGGGAGGTTTCCTCTTGTTAAGGTGCTGGGACCAAGTCCAGGGCTCCCTGAATAGCACCTGAGGGACAGCCCTGAGTGGACAGACTTAGGGGATAGCCCTAGGGGACAGGCCCTGAACACAGCATTGGGGGACAGCCCCAGGGGACAGCCAGGCACTTGTCTCCTGACACTTCTGCCCGAGGTGGCAGAGCAGGGACGGGCACTGTTAGTCATTCCTGCTCTGTGTTTGGCAAACAGAAATCAGACAGAAGACAGTCCCAACAACCTGCCCAGCGCCAGGCACTCTGGCTTGCCTGGTCCCACACATCCCACACACTCGAACACTCTTCATGGCAAAAAACTGCTCTGCTTTCAAGCTGAGTGAGAAATGGCCATTTCCTATTGCTCTGCATCCAACAGTGTAGCTGTTTGTCACACATTAACTGAAGCAAATGACACATTCCTAGCACAGCACCTCCGCTGTGGAGTGCATCCAGAGTTCACACTGGGTACAGGAGGAAGAGCGGGCTTGTGCAGGCAGACCCAGACCTGGAAATCTCCATCACAAGCCCAGACACACTGGCTCCTGTCAACAGTGGTGGCAGAGGCTACTCTGCCCAGGCAGCAATTGGAAGCAGGGCCAACTCAGAACAGGTGAGACCAGCTCTGGGTTCCCACCACTACCAGCATCCCCAGGCATCACAGTGGCCTGGCAGTGGACAGGGATTCCTGCAGCCCTGATGGGCAGCCCACGGGACACATACCCCCAGTGAGCTCTCTCTGCATCCATGGGAACAGCTTGAGCCAGTGCTGCCAGTGAGGACCAAGAGGAAGAGGGTGTCATTTTCAGCATCTCCTCCCTAACCTGAGCAAGGAGAGCAGGACTCTGTGGTGGCATGGCAGGACTGCACTGATGGGGCAGTACTGACAGGCTGCACCTGCACAGTTCTTTCCATGGTGAGCTGGGCACTGCTGAGGTGATGGGGGACCACGATGGCAACACTGCTGCACTTGGCAAAAGGTCCCCCCCTCACCACCTGCACACCCCCAGCCTGTGCACTTATATGGTGAGCAGTGCATGAATTGTTTCCATTAAAACCAGCTGTCCTGAGCTTTCTCTCAGCAAGGATTTGCTGCTGCCACTCCAGTCTCTCTCCCTGCCTCCCTCAAAGATGGTGAAGCAGGAGGGGGCTCCTTCAGCTATGGCTGCATTATGGGGTAGCACTGCTGCAAAACCAGCCAAGTGCACCCAGAGTGGGGCACACCAGGAGCCCCCCACTCATGGGGCTTCTCCAGGTCTCTGCCATTGGCATGTTCAGACCTTACCAACACTGTTGGTACCAAAAACCTCTTTTGAGAGCTGGGGGGGGGCGTCTGTCTCATTGCAGACCCTCCCAGCACAGTCTCCCAGTATGTCCGAGCAGAGTATTGCCCACTTTTGGGGACCCCTTGCCAGGACCACCCCCGAGTGTGAGGAGAGCAGATTCAGCTGCACCACACACTTGAGTGACAGGGCACACTAGGACAATACAGCTTCAGCAGGGCACTACCTTTGTGGGGGCCCTGTGGAGTGACCCTGAGTACACCAACTGATGGACTCCAACTGTTTGCAGGTCATCACCATCTACAAGATGGTCCCATCACCACCAACCACCAAACCTGGGAGGGAAAGGGGGTGAGGGGTCTGGGGGAGCAGGAGAGTACCTGTCAGGCTTGCCAATGTACAGATGTCTCGAGTGCAGGGGCTGCAACGTCCCGCACCAGTCCAAGGGCCAAACAAGGAGTGTCAGTGTGTGGCTGCATCAAGAACACCTCCCATGGCAGAGCCTGGCCCTGGGCAACTTAACTTACATGAAGGAAAACCAGTAACCAAAAAAAGTCACTCCAGGGGCCCAGAAACTTCTCAAGACCTTGTTTGAAACGAGCCATGCTCAGGTACCGGTCCACTCACAAACCTGGAGAGCCCATGGAGATGTGGGGGTCTCAGTCCTCTGCCCCAATAGGTGGTCTCTACTGTGTTAGGTGATCCCGGGGACACACAGGGAGAGCCAGGCCAGGCAGCCCTAGGCAGTACCACTGGCAAGATAATGGGGCAGGGACCCCCAGGCAGGAAAGGGATGGCCAGTGCATGAGGCACGAACTGCCAGGGAATGTGCTGGTCACTGCTGCGTGGTCACTCCCTTGTCCCAGAGCTAACAGCTGGTTTCCAACATCTACTGTCCAGCAGCAAAGTTTTCAACACATTTTTCCCTCCAGATTCCATCTCTCAGATATGCAGTTGCGGGAAGGGGATATGATTCCCGACAGGCGCATCCCACCAGGACCGGCCAGGATGGGGACGTGGCTAGAGGAGGGAGAGAACTTTATAAGGAGAAAGCATTCCTGGCACCTCGCTGGGAGCCGCGTGGCCCCTCTCCGCCCCCTTGTTCTCCCCTCCTCTTGATCGGCATCTGTACATTGGCTCCCACCCGGGGGCTGTGGGGTCTCGGGGGACTCCGGGAGGGCCGGCCCGGGGGCCTCGGGACCTTCGTCTTTTGCTTTTTTTTTCCTGGGGTGGGGGGTGGTTGTTTTCAATAGGTGGGACCTTAAACAGCGGCGTTTCCTGGAAACTCTTTTTTCTCTTCCCTCCGCCGCCCGACCGCGCGGGGGGGTGCGGGCGGGATAAATGGGACGGGCAGTGGGGCCGGTCGGCGGGTGGTGAGGGCCAGCTCCCCCGGCATCGGGACGAGGACAAGGACTGGTACCAGCAGCACTGCCAGTGGGACCAGGACAGGTACCGGGACCGAGACGTGCACCAGCGGCATCGGCAGCACCCGACGGCACCATGGCCGAAGGTACGACCAGGGGAGATCCTCCCGCAGGTGTCGGGCTCGCTCCCGCTCCGCGGGAAGTCCCGACCGGCCGCTCCCGCTCTGCTCCAACCGGCGCTCGGTGTCCCCCCGCCGCTCCCTGCTCGCTTGGCGCAAGAGCCGGTCCCTGACCCCCGGCCAAAGTCAAGGGCGATGGGGAACGGGAAAAATCTAAACCGGGACGGCGACAACAAACCCAGCGGGAGTCCGTGCGGGATCCTGCGGGGTCTGCGCCCGACCCTCCCGACTCTCCTCTGTCCCGGGTCGCGCCAGTACCCGTAGAGTGAAGTTTGGTGCTATTTAAAGCGGGAGAGGAAGGTGGACATCTGGGCCAAGAGCAGTGTGCCCACGTCCTGCCAGGGTTAGGGCATTTCTGGAGGCTCAGGCACAAATAAAGCTTCTAGCCTTCGGGAATCCTTCACGTGTGGCCCTTCAGGGCAGAGACAGCCCCAGCCTCCCACAGAGCTGCCCCCAGAGTCTCAGGAAACGGGACTGTGTGATACTCACGGGCACACGGCCCTCTGGGTGAGACGGCATCGCTCTGCTCTGCTGTCCCACAGTGCCGCAGGCTGTCCTGGCTCCCAGCGCCACTGTAGCAATACAAACGCGAGTTTCTCGGGTTGGACACTGAAACAGGCACAAAGTGGAGCTACGACACGCCGAGCAACTCCTGCTCTTGGCCGCTACTGCTTGCAGCCTCGCAGCCGCCTTCCCGCCCATCTCTTGGCACTCATTGGTTTGAGTAGAGGCACCTGTGCTTTGGGAAATCTGTTTTTTGCTAAACGTGCAGAGGATGATAACCCTGGGGTTTCTGGGACAAGGAGGAGCCCTGGTCCTGCTCTCTGAACATGCTTATTCACAGTGAGTTTTGCTCCGTGTCAGTGAAGTTCCACTCGTGTGGTCCGTGTGCTGTAACACAGAGCTGTGCTGCTCACAGAGGGGGAGGCAGTGAGGGAAAGGACCTTGGGGGAGGAACTCTGTCTTCCCTCCAGAGACTGGCTGCAGGGACCTTGCTTTTAGTTATGGACAGTCCCAGCAGCTCTCTCAGTGTAGTGGGGATGGTGACAAGCCCACTGCCCTCCACCAGGCACAGAGTGCCCTTGCCCAGAGAGCCAGGAGCAGTGCTCTCATTTAGCTTTGGAAACACTATTTGTTCCCAGGGTGGGCAACTATTTGCATTTGTCATTGATCCAAAGAGGACTCAGTGACTGTGAGGGCTTGCTTTGGGAAGGGCATGGCCAGGGAGAGCCATGGCATGGGATAGCATCACCCATTGAGCCATCCCAGTCCCTGGCTAGTGCTGAGCTTGCTGTATGCCCTCCTGCATGGAATGCTTTTGCTTATTCTGGTGATTAACGCGTCACTGCAGAGCAGTTGGGGTCACTGGCCTCAAGCAATGGTATTTCATCTCTTCAGCACAGTGCCCGGGGCAGGGAGGACATGGCTGCTGGCTAGTCCAGCACACAGTCCTGCCTTGGCTGTGGGGAGAGCAGAGCAGCATGCATATGTCTGGGGCATTAGGCACCCTCTGTCACTGAATTTACACTTGCTTTCACTGATTTGTCACCAGTTACAGCACAGTAAATCTCCTGGAGACCTGGCTGAGGCATGGGAACATCCCAGGCATTCCTGAGGTCAGACACACATGACACACGGTTGGGATGGAGCCCCAGTGACAGGCCCCCCAGGAGCAGAGCTGAGCTTTGCTCCTGTGCTGGGTGTCATGAGCCACAGGCTTAGCACAGCTCTGGCAGCACAGGGTCCCCCTCCTCCATGGTGATACCATGGAGGCAGCTCCATGGCACAGGAACACGGCAGAGAGATGGGTCAGGAAAGCAGAACATCACTGTGAGCTCAGCTGCACCCCTCTCACATCACACAATGTGAGCCCAGCCTGCAGAGCTCTCCTGGAAGGATGCTCAGAGTCTGGCATGGCCACAGTACCCTCCTGGAGAGATGCTCAGAGCCTGGCACAGCCACAATGCCCTGGGCTGTGCTGGGCAAGCACCAAGGGAAGGACAGGGCAGTGTGGGCAAGGGAGGCTCAGACCCCACACCAAGGTCCCCACCAGCTCAGGGCTCCGAGTGGGTTACAGCCACCCCTCCTGCCCAAGCACGGGGGCTGCATGTTGTGGCTCAGCTGGTCGCAGCCAGGGTCAGAACTGTACATGTCACTGTCTTTGCAGATCTGGTACTGGACACGTGGGACCTGCAGTTGGAGCGCAATGGGCGGGAGCACCGGACGGCAGACATGGGGTGCCAGCAGCTGGTGGTGCGGCGGGGGCAGCCCTTCTCCATCACCCTGCACTTCTCAGGCCGGGGCTATGAGGAGGGGGTGGACAAACTCGCCTTCAACGTCGAGACAGGTGAGTGCCCCCACATCTGTGTTGTGAAGGAGGGCTATGCAGGTGTCACTGCCCTCTGTCCCTTCCCCAGGGCTCACCTGTGCTCCCACAGAGGCTGTGCCAAGGGACCTACCTCATCTCACATAGTCCCTGTCCCCACCTGGCAGAGCTCAGTGCTGGGCACAGCTTTTGTAACAGAATAAGAAAAAAGGGTAGAAAGTCATCTCTCTAATAAGAGTGGAAGGGAAGTGATAAAGAAGTAGAACAAAAAGCTGTGACTGCCATCATCACCTCCTCCTCTCATGGCTGAGCCAGACTTGGGGCACACCAGAGGTGCCAGTTCACCGAGAAGTGCCTTGGCTGTGTCCAGGAACCTGCCTAACCCTCCTGCTCCTCAGAATCATCAGCAAAGTGAACCTTTCAGCCAGGAGTCTCACAGCACTTCTGCTGATGAGCTTTACACACAGTCCACTGCTGCTCAGACATCCCCAGAGTGGGGTTTGCTCAGGAAATGCAAACACTGGAGAAAGGAAACATTCCTACGCAGCACCCCCAGCACAGCCCCCCGAGCAGAGCCAGGGCTGGGGCCATCACTCCTGTGGCCCAGGGCTGGGTGCAGCTGCCGGGAAGGGGCTCAGCCCGGCCAGCTCAGAGCAAAGGGAGAGGAAACTCTTTCTCAGGCAAGAGCTATTTTAGGTCTGCAGTGTCCTGCTGAGTCAGCCCAGTCAGAATTCAAAGTAAAAGTGCACCCAGGTTTTCTCACCGAAAACTATTTTTTTCCACCCCAAAAGCTCTGGTGACACACCCAAACCCAGCACCCCTTCACCTTAAACCGGCAGCTCCCCCCATTATCTGGCAGCCTCACAGGAGCTCCCCACCCACTCCCATCCCCTGGTTTCTTCAGGCCATGCTATAGCCAGGCAGTCTCAGGCTGATTTTGCAGGAGGAGCAGCCCCGGACGCAACCTCCCAGGCTAAGGCACAGGCTAGCAGAGGCTGCTCTGGGCTGCAGCCCAGCCCCAGCTCTTGCAAAAAGAGAGCAAAGGTGCTTTGGTGCTGGCAGAGGCACGTGGTGGTGCCACCCCTCCGGCAATGGCCCAGGCACATTCCTCAACTGGGCCTGACCCGCAGCCCTCTCAAGGCAGGGACTGCCAGACCTGTCCCCAAACCTGAGACAGTGTGCCACCTCCCACTAGAAAGAGGAGAATAAGAATAGAGTGAGAATAGAGCGGTATTTTTGCAGCAGCTGTGTTAGCAGAGCTCTGCTTAGTGCTGGAGACCAGAGGAATGCTGTGGAGAAGGAAGAGGAGGAGGAGGGGGAGGAGGAGGAGGAGGAGGATGAGGAGGAAGAAGAGGAGAAGGAGGAGGCAGGCTCCAGTGTCTGCCCATCCTACGGCAGCGCCAGGCTAGCCCTTGCCAAAAGGACACTGAGCTCAGCCCAGCCTCCCTGAGAGGAGAAACTGTGTCACTCTCATGAGTTCATGAGTATTTTTGGTGACTGGCCTGACGCCCTGCCCACACTGTGGGCGAGGGCTGGGAGGGGACCAGCCAGGGCTGTGCTCTGGCTGGGGAGAGTGGACGGCAGTGGCACCACTGCCCCAGCTTCCAGCCAGGCACTGCCTGGCCAGGGAGGTGCTGGACCTGCTGGGTGTCACTGCTCCAGGAAGTGGGTCTGGAGCCAGCTCGGTGCAGGTGGCTTGGCCATGGCTGCAGCTTGGAAGGGCCAGCAGGGATCACACTGTCCTGGGCTTGGTGCTTTGGCCACTGAGGTCATCTCTAATCCTGGGATGTTTGCAGCAACGCCTGAGGCTGCACACATGTAGTGGGGCTCCCAGTGACAGGGGTCTGGAGTTCATGGCTGGGCTCTGCCAACCCCATGCCATGGGCTGTGGTGGGGTCAGACTGTGCAGGCACAGGGACTGAGAGGCTCCTCTCAGAGCAGAGGCAGGAGTGGGTGCACCTGAGAGGTGAGATTTCACCCTGGGGTGGACACCGGGACAAGCACCCCCTGCACTCGCCAGCCCAGAGGTGCCCATGGAGTGAGTCTGTCCCTCCTCAAGAGATGTGCCTGAGCCCCACATAGCTGAGCTACCTGTGCTCTCAGAACCTGACAAATCACACAGCAAATGTCCCCAGGTTGCTGAGGTCCAGGCAGCTGCCACAGGACAGGGGGCTTGGTGCAGGTCCCCTTGGTGCAGCCCCCACGGCAGGGGGCTCCTAGGGTCCCTGGAACACTGAGAAAACTGATCTACTTTTTGACAGGGCCCTGCCCTAATGAGACATCAGGAACCAGGTTTCACTTTGCCATGACTGACTGCCCAGAGGAATCATGCTGGAGTGCTGTGATCCAGCAGCAGGATGGAGAGTCCCTTTCTGTCTCGCTCTGCTCCCCTCCTAATGCCTGCGTCGGCCGCTACATCCTGACGCTGGAGACCTCCACTGGCTACCAGGGCTCCAGCTTCCACATTGGGAACTTCATCCTGCTTTTCAATGCCTGGCACCCAGGTGAGGCTTTCAGCTTCCTGAGCTCTGGTTCAGGCAAACACAAGGCACCCCCCATCTCTGACAAAGCTGCACAGGTCTTACTCCAGTGCAGACCCCAGGTGCCCTGAGCTGTACCTTGAGCTCAGGTCTAACCAGAAATCCCCACTTTGCTTCCATTTCCACACAATGCCTGCAGTAGGTCAGGGCCACAAGCACCATCCCCCACCCTCGGAAACATACAGCCCCTTTGCCATCACCCCAAACACCCATTTGGGCTGCCTCCACCACATGGTGCCCATGGGAGCTCACCACTGTGACACTGGAAGCCCTGAGCAACAGCTCCTGGCCAGGCAGTGGTTAGGGAAAAAGACCCTAAATGCCCCTAGTTGTCCCCAGTTTTCCCTACTTGCTTCCAGTTGTCCCTCTTTTACCCCCACGTGGCCCATCCCCATCTCTCTTCACCCAGACACCCAGCTATGGGCTCAGTGACAGGGATGTCACTGTCCTGGTAAAATTCGGGCAGCCAGACCCAGAGAGGAGGCTCAACTCAGTGCTGCAAGGTTTAACAGCCCTGGGATTTTCCTCTCTCCATGTCCTTCCCCTGTCCCTGGACTGGCTGGTTTCCTGGATCTCAAATGCTCCATACTGGCTCCACAGAGATAAGGAGCTGTAGGAAACTGTTCAACCCGGGCTGTGCTGAGCACTGGGGGTGGACGTGGAGTTTCCTTCTGCAAACATTTCCAGTAAATACTGATTTTCACAGCAGTAGCTGCTGTGAGTGAAATTGCTTCAGCTGTGCTCACCCACTCCCACTGCTCCCTGCTCACACAGGGAGGTCTCCCTTTCTGGGAAAAGACTCGATTCCATTAAATAAAAGGCAAGAAAGACAGAGAAATGAGAAAGAATGGTAAGCAAACCACAAAGCTGCTGAAACTTTCCCATCAGCTTAAATCAAACTGGGCTGAAATTCTTCAGCAGTTTTTTAAGGCAGGAGCAGTTTCAGCCCCTGTTGCCTCATTTCCCACCGGATGCATCCCCAGGGAGGGGTAGCCCTGAGGGTGTTGGGGGCTGGTGTTGAGCTGCAGAGCCCTGTTCCCATCGCTTTGCTGTCCCCACAGAGGACACAGTTTTCCTCCGTGAGGAGGATGAGCGCCGTGAGTATGTGCTGTCCCAGCAAGGTCTCATCTACCAGGGCACCTCAGACTACATCTTCTCCATCCCCTGGAACTTTGGCCAGGTGAGTGGACATGGCCCCCCAGAACCCTAGGGACCCCCAGCCGACCCCATCCTGTGCAGCCCTGGCGCTGCAGTGCACAGGGACTGGTGCCATCTGTGTGCCCCTCCAAACGTGCACCCCAAATGCTGCCACCACCTCAGGGTGCGGTTTTGAGTCAAGGAAACCTGAACCTCATTTCCAAGAGGGAACGCACTGACTTCAATGTGTGGCAGGGTGAGGGGAGTGTTTCCACGTGGCTCCTGGGGGCCCCACGGCCATGTGCTCCTAATCAGGGTGGCCCTAGTGTGCCAAGGAGCCCGTGGCTGATAACCACTCCCGGGGGATGCCGTTAGGCAGCGCCCACACCTCGAGCTGCAGCCCTGCAGCACAGGGGCAGCTCAGACACCCTCCCCAAGCAAAGGCACAGATCCCGTGGGCCCCACAGGATCCGTGCCTCAATTCAAGGAAGGGCTGTGACTCAGCTGTGATCGGAAATAGGTTTTCCCAGAGGTCAGGTCCATGCGTGACCCCAGTGCGGCTGCAGGAAGCTGGATCTGGCCCCAGTGTGAGGGCGGGAGCTCATGCACAGGCTTTGCCAGCTCAGTGGGGATGTCACTCAGCAGGTACTGGCCAGGAGAGGACCCTGGTCAGGTGTGACCCCCTGTCCCCAGCAGTTCTGCTTGCAGGGGCACTGTGGTGAGCCAGAGAGGGAGGATAGAGGTGTCAAAGCCCCTGTGGGGACCTCACATGCCTTTTCTCCCTGCTCTCCACCAGTTCGAGGATGGCATCTTAGCCATCTGCCTCAACATGTTGGACATAAACCCCAAACACCTGAGGGACCAGAACCGGGATTGCTCCCGCCGCAATGACCCCGTGTACATCGGCAGGGTGGTGAGCGCCATGGTGAGTCCAGTGTGCACCCGGCAGGGTGTCCCCAGCACCCCACATTCCCTGGAGTGCAAACATTCCCCAGCTACAGCTGTGACAGAGAGGTGGCATTTGCCATCCCCCCCAGTTAGATCATTTTCCTTCTCTAGTGTTTCTCCTCCCCTTTACATCTTCTCCTGTTACTGCTCCTGTATGTATAAGAGCCTTTTAAGGAGAGGAATAGCAGGGATGGGCACAGACCATCCCAGCAGCAGCTTTGGGATAATCACACTCAAATTCCCAGGCCAGGGGCCTTGTTTCTAAAATTCATCCCTAATTACCACTGCGTCCCAGCAAGCTCTTACATGAATACTGGATGCTAATGTGGGTGACAGCACATGTGAATGGGGCAAAGGCTCTTTCCCTCCCTCCCCTGCCTGCTTATGCTCACCCATCTCTCCACCCCCTCTTGTCCTGCCACAGGTAAACTGTAATGATGACAAGGGGGTGCTGTGGGGGCGGTGGAAAGACCCCTACGAGGATGGAATGAACCCCCTATCCTGGATTGGGAGTGTGGATATTCTCAAGAGGTGGCAGAAGTTTGGGTGCGAGCCAGTCAAGTACGGCCAATGCTGGGTCTTTGCTGCTGTGGCGTGTACTGGTGAGAGCAGATGTCTCAGGTCTCCCCTTCCCCACAGGATGAGGTCACCCATGTCCCCCCATCTCCCACCTCAGCTCCCTGCCCTCCACCTGCTCCTGGTGCTGTGGCCAGAGGGAAGAGCTGGGGCTGGCTGCAACGAGCCTGCAATAATTCCTTTGCAATTAGCTCCATGTTATTCTAATTTGTCAGGAAATAGAGGGAAAAAATATCAAGAAGGGATCTGTTTTTTCAATCAGCACTGCCTCTCCAGCCAGGCAGTGAGGGAAAGGCTGGGGGAGGGCAGAGGGAGGGAAGTGGCTCTAAGGCCAAGTTTGCAATAAAGTCACGAATCCACCAAGATCAAAATAATGTCATGGCCACCAGGGCAGTCAGGCTAGGGAAAAAGAAGAGAACAAATCCAGACTGGCTGCTGCTGGCAAACATGCACACGTGCTCATGCAGCTTTGCCCCAAGAAAAATGCTGCCTCAGTGCGTGCATTGATGTTTCACAGACAGACAAGACCCTTTTTAGAGGAGAGAAATAGGAGAAAACTAAAGTGGATATTCAGCAACTCTCAGAGTTTTATAGCCTTCCTTTGAAGCACTGTAACTGCCTCCCTGCTCCCTGGGGAGCTCCGTGCACAGTGAGAGACAGCTGGGAGATGAAATCCGGGGTTCAGCACATCTACCCACACTCTCCCTGCAGAGCTCTCACAGACACTTTTGTGCCTTTTTTCTCCTGCAATATCAAACCTGTCAGACTGTCAGAGCCGTGTGCCACCCAGCTTGGCTGTGCATGGTAGGAACCGGATCCTCATGGGGATCAGTGCCTGGGCACCCCTTTGGTGGGAAGGGCAAGAGTTGTGCATGCCTGGGGATCCATAGGACAGGGACTGTGCAAACCTAGGGCTCTGTGGGACAGGAGTGGTGCAAATCTGGGCCCCTCTCACCCTGCCCTACTCCCCACAGTCATGCGGTGCCTGGGGATCCCCACCCGGGTGGTGACCAACTACGTCTCAGCCCACGACACAAATGCCAACCTGATCATCGACCGCTATATCAATGAAACCGGGGAGCAGGAGCAGCAGCCCAAGGAAGGGATCTGGTGAGTGGCACGGTGGGACCTCAGCCTGTCCAAACCCAGGGCTGCCTCTGCCCCTTCCCCAGAGTCTGGTGGGTGCTGGGGGAGTCTGAGATTTCTGCATCCTGGCTTCCCTTGCAGGAACTACCACTGCTGGGTGGAGTCCTGGATGGCCCGTCCAGATCTGGCCGGTGACTACGATGGGTGGCAGGCACTGGATCCAACGCCACAGGAGAAGAGTGAAGGTACAATGTGCACCACACAGATGCTTCATCCACCTCATGCTGTGACATGACAGGGTTGCCCCACCACAGCCACCTCTTGCCCCTGCAGTGGCTGAACCCTGGAGTGGTGACAGTGGCTCTGATCCCTGCAGGAGTTTACTGCTGTGGGCCAGCCCCTGTCAAAGCCATCAAAGAGGGTGACATGCAGATGAAGTACGACATCCCCTTCATCTTTGCGGAGGTGAATGCTGACGTGGTGTACTGGGTGGTGCAGCAAGATGGCATGAAGAAGCAGAGCATCCACTCCTCATACGTGGGGAAGAACATCAGCACCAAGAGCGTGGGCAAGGACAGCCGGGAGGACATCACCCACAACTACAAATATCCGGAGGGTACGGGGGGCTGCAGGGGCAGAGACACCCAGGGGGGATGTTGCTGATGGGAAACAACAGCAGCAGGAGGGCTCCAGGGCTCAGGGCAGAACAGCCTGCACCATGCCCTGCCCATACCCTCAGGAATCACAGGAATTTCATACACCACAGGGTCTGAGGAGGAGCGGAAGGTGTTTGCGAAGGCAGAGCACGAGAAGAAGTCCATCCAGGAGGAGGATGAGGCATTGCATCTCAAGATCAAGGTGTCAGAGGGTGCAAACAAGGGCAGTGACTTTGATGTCTTTGCTGTCATCAACAACAACACAGATGTGGGACGTGTCTGCACGGTGAGGCTGTGTGCCCGCACCACCAGCTACAATGGTGTTGTTGGGCCCCAGTGCGGCCTGACAGACTCCACCGACATTGAACTCGAGCCCAGGTCAGGTAAGGGACCCACTGGCCATGAGGGGGCTGCTTACTGGGTGCTGGGTCAGCAGCATGCCTGTGTTCAGCTGCTCTGTAGGCAATGCCCCTTGGGGACATCCTCCTTAGTTATCTACTACTGTGGATTTTTAATCTTTATGAGAGGATGAGGAAATTGCTCAGGCAGAGGCTGGAAATGCATTTGGAGACCGAGTTGGGCACACTCACTCTGCTGTCCCCGGGTGCTCCATGGCACTCACCTGCATCCCTTCTGCTTTCCCAGACACCTGAGGGCAAGGGTGGGCTCTCCAGTGGCATCTTCCCAGGTCAGAGGAAGTGGGCAGCACTGGGTTTACTGGCCAACAGCGCTGAAGCTCTTGGTGTCTCCCTGGGTGGGCACGATGTCCCTTGACGTTCAGCCACAGATCTGTCCTGTCATGGCCCCTGAACCTCCCTCACCCTGGTCACACGTGAACGTCACCATCTGGACATTAAACACGAGTTTGGATTTATGTGTTTGCCAGAGACCCTTCAGAGCTTAGAAAGGCCACACATCTGCTATCCTGGAACAGCCAAATGTTTACCCTACACCAAACCCTGCTCCTCACCGGCCCGTAGCAAACACAGCACTCGGCTCTCTGCCAGGTGTTGAGCTGCACTACAGGAATGAGGAATGTGCTGGCTCTTGACACCATGGAGAGGAGTGGGATGTGCCTCTGCTTGTGCTGGCAGAGGTACCCGTGCCTGTTCAGAGCCTTTTGCAGGGCTGGATGGGGACAGTGGGTCACATGTGCCCACCCTGCTAGAGGAGCATTGCTGGCCTTAGGGGTCCTTAACATTTCTGTCCAGAACATAATTTTATCTGAAGCTTTAAATTCTGAGCTCCTGAAGCTTCTCCCCCCAGCTTCTGCCTCAGAATACAGACCCCAGGATTCCCCAGAGTGCATCCTGGAGGGCACCCCAGCACTTAGTGCTGGTGTGGGGAGCCAGGCTTGTTCCTCTCTCCGTAGTCTCAGTTGATGCTACAGCACTTCATGTCCTGTCCCAGGAAAGCCAAGCTCCATTTCCCATGGTCACAGCCACTCAGGGGTCCTTGCCCAAGGCAGCTCTGCAGCTGGTTGCCTTCAGCCTCCTTCCCCCTCAGCTCCAGACAGCTCCATCCCCCAAGGACTTTGGGATAAACAACACTCAGGGCAGGGTGAAGGCAGCTGCCAGGGAGGCAGGCTGCCTCCTGCTGCCTGCATTGGCTGCCGAGGGCTGACAAAGCCCCCTCTGGGATCCTGGTGTGGGCATGATCCTGGGGCCTTGCCCTGGGACATGGCTTCTTCTTCTCCTCACACCCTCAATATCCCTTCTGGCACCTGGGGTTGGAGCCCCAGTCCTGCAGGGACCCCAGCTCCCCCATCCTTGCAAGGAGCTTCAAGAAGCTCCTGGGGAGCCCAAACCATCCCAGAAGCAGGCAGGTGCCAGCACAGGTCTGGGGGTGCTGTGTGTGCTGACCCCACTCTGCTTCCCCTTCCAGAAAATAGGGTGCCTATGCGCATCCTGTACGAGCAGTACAAGGACAACCTGACCCAGGACAACCTCATCAAGGTGGTGGCTCTCCTGACTGATCACCAGACTGGCGATGTCCTCGTGGCTGTCAGGGATATCTATGTCGAGAATCCACCGATAAAGATCAGGGTGAGGGTCCAGTGTCCCATCCCAGGCTGTTCTGGGGAGGGCAGGAGTTGCTGCGGTCACCCTGAGGGCAGTAGGTCCTGCTTCACTGAGCAGGGCTGCATCCCCCAGGACCTGCATCCACCCTACCAGGCCCAGAACATGGGGAGCACTAAGGTCCCCAAGGGTCCAACTTCTCCTACTTGCAGATTTTAGGAGAGCCAAGGCAGAATCGGAAGTTGGTGGCGGAGATCAGCCTGGTGAACCCCCTCGAAGTGCCCCTGAACAACTGTGTATTCATGGTGGAGGGCACCGGCCTCACCAATGGGCAGCTGGTCAAGGAACTGTAAGAGCTTTTCCCTCTTCACCTGGCTGGAATGTTGGGAGTGTGGTGAGGGTGGATTTTTGTGCCTCAAGCCCCCAGGGAGGGCAATACTGGGGCACAGCAGGAGCCAGGGCTATGCTGGTCCCTGTGGATTCAGATCATCCCTATGCCACACCTCACTCAGCCACTCCACAGGGGTCCTCCCTCCCAGGGTCCCAGCACTGTCCTGTGGCACTGCAGGCACAGTGAGGGTGACAAGGGGCCAGAAGGGTGATGGGTCCCACTAACCCCCTGTTCCCCCCCGCAGTGAGGAGTCAGTGGAGCCACAGGCAGAGGCCAAGTTCCGTCTGGATTTGGTGCCGCAGCAGTCAGGGCTCCTTAAGCTGATGGTGGACTTCGAGAGTGACAAGCTGACAGGGGTGAAAGGCTACCGCAACGTCATCATCGCGGCCCAGCCCATGTGAGCAGCTACTGTGGCCCCCCAGCTGCAGAAACCCTGCCTCTCTGAGCCCCCCTTGCTTTTAGCCCAAGATAGTCCCAGTGGTGCTTGAAGGACTGCCCGAGCCCAGCCTGACCCCGATCCAGCAGCAAGAGTGCCACGCTCCTCCCCAGGGACAGGACAAAGGAGCTGGTGGCATCTGAGGGCTCCCATGGCAGCTGCTTGCTTCACCGCCGTTCCCTCACCCTGCAGGGTGGAAACGTTCCCGTCCTGCCTGTCCCCCAGCACTGGGCACAGCTGGGACCCCGTGCAGCCCCACTGTGCTGCACTGACAGCCCTGGCCTGCAGAGCCTGTTTCATAGACACAGCAGCAGAACGACCCCCTCCAGCCCCGACTGCACCCAGCGTCGCAATTCTCTGACTGCAGCTCCATAGAGAGAGATTGTAAACTGTGAGCAGAAAGCTGTCTACACACCATATACATACAGAAGAAATCTATAGATACATACTGCAAATAACCTATTGGTTGGGTACAGCCATGCATTGGCTTTCACAACCATCCTGGCACTGCAGACATTGCAGGGAGGGATGGGATGTTACCCTGACATGAATCAACTATGCAAGCATGGAATAAAAACTATATTTTTCACTTTTAAAGCCAGACCTGGCTCTCCTTGCACTTCCTCTCCCCACAGCAGCACCCAGCTGCTCCTTGCCCAGCGCACAAGTGGGTGGGGGCGAGTTCCCCCAGTCCAGCACTCACGTGGGGGGTCATTGCCGTGGCCAGCACTGCAGCCCTGTGTTAGCCACCCCCTCTGCCCCAAGTTGGCCTGGCCTGGTGTTTTTGAGATGCTGAGAACTCAGGAGTTGTACTGAGGAAGAAGGGTTCTCCCAGTCCCATGGCACAACTCAGCAGCACCCATGGCAGAGGGTAAAGCTCAGCCCCATAGGCAGCCACCCCACACATTTCCAGGGCATTTCTCCCATATCAGGAATGGCTCCGTGCTGTGACTGTGCACAGGGAACAGGAGAGGAAACCCTGCTTGATTACCTGTCTGAGGTTTTGCATACCCAGTCTCTGGGCAGGACTGTCAGCTTGGAACAAGTGAAAGGGCAGCTGGATCCCACACAGCGATGCAGGAGAAGAGTGTGGACTTATCTCACGCCTGGAACTGGGGTGAAGACTCCATCGAAGATAAACACTTCCCATGCCAGAACACTCCTCCTGCCTGTTCCCCACAAACAGGATGGGAGCCTCCCTGCTCCCATAAACAAAACCCATTACAGAGCTGGTGGTCTCTGGCTGAGGGTCCTGCAGTCCTGGCAGAGGGGACACAGTGGCTCAAGGGAACAGTCTATGGGACTAGGGGACCCCATTCACGCTGGATGGTCCCAGCACTGACACTTCTGGCACCTCTCATCCTGGCCGTAATACAAGGTGGGTGGGCAGCTGGGAGTATTTCCCACCCAGGACAGCCTGTCCTCCAGCTTTCTGTTTATCTTTAGAATGAGATAAAATCTCTACATGCAATGCTCCAGGCACAGCTGCTGCTCCCCTGAGCCAGGATGGGGTTCATGAACAGAACGCCCCACTCCCTGGCTCTGCTTCCCCCATTGGAGGCCAAGGACCCATTTCAGCTCCATCCCAGCCCCAGCTCCTGCTCCCAGCATGGGACTCGAGCAGGGACTCCTGGGCCCAGGCTCCATGAGCAGCAGCAGGTTATTTGACCAACAAAACCTTTCAAGACAACCCTCCCAGAGAACCATGTGATCCATCTCCCCTTACCCTGTGGAGCTTTAACCACCACATCTCTGGGTCCTGCTTTTCTCAAATTCAATGAGAAAAGGCAGCTGAGGGCTGGGGTGCTGTGGGGAGGGAGGGGAGGTGGGATTTGACCCAGCGAAGGATGAGCAGCTCTCCTAAGGGACAGAGTGGCCACTCTATGGCCTGGGGACAGGGCAGGAGTTCCAGGAGAGATGGGAATGTCCTCACGACCCTGCAGCCAGGGCAAGTTGGGAGGGCCACACCAGCCCCCAGCTCTGGCAGCACCAACCTCCCAGACACCAGTCCCAAGAACACAAGGAGTTCCAAAGAACCCTGAAGGAGTTAACAAAACCAGCACTGCCTTCCCTGTCAGCAACATTCCTCAGCCCATCCATGATGCACGGCCCCACTTTAGAGCGTTTGTTACTCAGCTCTGCTGAGCCAGGCCTCCAGCTGCTCAGTGCCTGGGTTAAAAATAACCAGCAGCTCCATTGCTTCAGAGCCGGGTCCTGATAAAATAAACATTAGCAGAGCTATTCCTGAAGGTCACTCCCATCCATCTGAGCCTCAGCAGAGCAAGGCTCCTCTGACAAGAAACGAGCTCAGAACAGACTCCAAACCCCGTGGTTACAATTTGGCAGCAGGGGTTGGCTCTCAGGTTTGTTCTCCATTATCCATGCAGCCAGGGCTCGACTTCCCTGTGCCTGTCCCAGATCACTGATGTGGTCCTGTGCTGCATCCATCTCCCTGTGCCCATTCCAGGTCACTGAAGCAGTCCCATGTTGCATCTATCAGATCCCTTGGCACTTTTGCTGTGCAAGCAATAAATTATGAATTAAATATTTCTAGGATCCATTGCGTGGGAGGGTTTGTAATTCAA
Organism: Calyptomena viridis; assembly: GCA_013390005.1. Lineage (NCBI taxonomy): Eukaryota > Metazoa > Chordata > Aves > Passeriformes > Eurylaimidae > Calyptomena > Calyptomena viridis. The sequence continues at coordinate 214,862 of WEIV01020548.1, forward strand.
GAAGAGCCCAAGTGCCAAAGCCAGGCAGAAACACTCACATGTCAGGGAGGTTAGGGATACACCTTGGCTCACCAGAGATGCTGACTTGACAAGAACTGACGGTAAACTCATTTTGGACTTGAGGACCTTTAACTTCCCTTCATTGATGGATCGAAACTAGAACAAACTCCCATAAATCAGAGCTTTCACAAGAACAAATCTGTGGGATTTTCAAATGCCGCTGCCTCTCCAAAGGTCTCCCTCCTTCTCCACAAGCAGGGATGCATTTTTACCCTCCCTGAGCCAACGAGATACTTGAGGCACCGTCAAACAGCAAGAGAAACACCCAGTAAACTCCAGATGACAGGAGGTCCTGCTGCACCCTTGCGGGAAGCCACCCTCTCTTCCACAGCCATGGGATGTGCAGAAGACACCATGGAGAGATGCCTCTTCCAGCAGGGCCATCCCATGGAGTTATAACTCCAACAGCCTTTCTATGTCTGCCTGACCCATCCCTTCCTGGGATCCCCGTCCTGCCCCTCAGAGCAGGCTGAGGGGCTCAGAGCAGCCCCTCAGAGACACACACAAACTAGTAAGGACTGGTGAGGGCCAGCTGGGTGCTGGCAGCAGAGGGAGGTGCTGACTGTCTACCACCTGTCTCTTCCTAGAAAGAACAAGGCTCTTCTCTTCCCAGAAAGAAGAGACAAGACTTGCCTCTTCCCAGAATAAAGCAACAAGACCCTAAATCTGCTAATGATTTATTATTAGTTGTCACACAGATTTGCTCTGTCAGCAGCAGTGCAACACTTGGCCACCTCGAGCCAGCCAGGCTGCAACCCATCACATCCTTGAGCCAAGGAAAACAGTGAGACATGGATTTGCAACCCATGTTCAAAGTCCAGTCTTGATGGGCTGTGGAACACCAGCCCCACAGGCTGCTCTGTGCTCAGGGGGCATTTCTGTGCCCAAAGTGCTCATTTTCCTTCAACATCTCCCTCCTGGGGCTGCCTCGTGCTGCTTGGTCCCTGGAAATTCCTGCCTGCTCCTGGGGTTTCATAGAGGAGATCCTGGGTGTTCCCTGCTGCTGATGGCTGAGGCTGGTCAGAACACACTACACCTGTTTGACACTACTCAGTCTCTCAAGACAAATATTAATATTCCCTTGTCCCTGAGCATAAGAAACACTGTGAAGAAACAGACACAGTTGTAGGAGAATGAAAACGCTTCATAGTTAACTCAGTACCAGGGAATACACAAGGCAACTGGGTGTCCTGTTTTGAAACATCCTTTCCTCCTCCATTCCCTGGACAGCACAAAAAAAAGTGTCAAAACATGAAGGTAACAACTTCAGCAGTCGATGGCCATCATCTGCTGTGGCAATCAGTGTGGCTGATGTCCCAGCCTCTCTGGAATGTCTGCTTCACCAATCCACACAGCAGCCAGGCAGGTCAGTAACAAGAGGATCCCTGGCACGGGATTCGGGGCACATTCCCAGTGCTGCTGCTCTCTCCCCAGGTGAAGCCCACCTCTACCCCATGCCTTCCCACACTGCCCACCTGCCCCAGGCATCTCACAGTCAGGAGCACTGGCCCACATTCTGGACCAGGAGGACCATGGTTTCATCTGCTCCAGCACCCATGGAGGCCTGTGAGGCCACTGGCCTTTATTAAACTCCTGGCTAAATGTCATTAGGTAAAGCTGCTACTGCAAATACAAAGAAACAACACATTTCCTACCTACTGCTGCCTTCCAGCAGAGGGGACAGAGGCAGTAGATGCCTGTGGCATGTCCCTAAAGCCAGTGAAATCACTGGCAAATACATGTCCCAGCCTCGGTCCAACAGACTGGCGCCGTGTCTGCAGTGACATTTCACCCAAGTGTTTTCCCACATCATTTTTTTTCAGACGGCATGAGGCACATTTTGTACTTTTTCTATCTAATCCCAAAGATATACACATACAAAGTTTGGAACTGACCAGGGAAAATACCAACATTTGGCCCAAGTAAGTAGCCAGACAAAGCCCACAGCATCCCACCCCAGGTTGAAACATCAGCAGCACAACTGCCCACCTCCCCCACCATTCCAAGGCTCTGTCAGCCCTTCCTCACCACCATCACAACCTGGAATCTCACAGACTGACCTGCTGGTTAGCCAGGAGAGAGTTCCCACCTAGTACAGGTGCATAAGCCAACATTTTTTGGTTACACAGCAGTCCCTGCTGAGCACACAGCGAAGGAAATGCACCGGTGCACTGAGGCACTGAACTGCACAGACAGCTGCATTAACAGTCAAGTATTTTTGGAGGCATTTGTTCCAGTTCTTAAAAAAAATCAACAAAAACCTGACTCTCAAAGGCAAGGAAGGACAGCCAGTACCTTGTCACATTTATGTCTTTGAAAACCCCACCCTAGTTCCTACACCACCACACAAAGGTGGTTTTCACTGGGAGGAACTGCTCCAGCTCCCTCCTGCTCCCACAGCACCCAACCCCTGCACGGCTCTGTGAGAGCAGTGCTAAATATAGTTCCTTTAAGGGAAGATTTGTAAATCAGAATAAAACATAATCCGCTTTGCAGATACTCTCCAAGGCATATGAAACAATTACTGTTTGCCCACAGAGCCTGTCGCAGACCAGTTAACTGAAGAACTCCTAAACCCTCCCAAAACCTCCAGAATTAAATCCCGGGGTGATGTGAAAACCCCCAAAGCCAAAAGGCTTCTATCACACAGCACCACTGACCCTGCTGGAACAGCAGCTCCTGGTGCTCCTGCAGGGAGGCACCTTCTTCCCTTCCAGGTATGGCTTTCACTTGTATTTTTCTCCCAGAAATTCCACATTTTCACCCTGCATCAAAAACTGACACCAGGATCTCCTCAAGTCCCTGCCTGGGCTTTAGGGGGTAGAAAAACCCCAAACAAAACCCACAGGGTGCCAGAGCATTGAAGAAAAGAAGTAAAGCCGCTACTGTTCAATGACACTCTCTTTATTCAAAAATAGATATCTATGAGACATTTCAGAATATACTGCTGTCAAATGGCAGCCTATATGTCTAAATTAATTCCTAAGTCAATTCATATACAGATTTAAGCTTTTGTTAAAAAAAAGACACACTGTGGGGAAATCTGTTTAACCTTGAGAGAATGTCACCCAGTTCACTATATGCCCTTTGCCCAAAAAGTAAAACAAATAAAATTAAAACCCACAAGAGTTCATTTAAATTAAGCAAAATAAAACACACACATATATTTGGGAAAAAAAATCAAAACATTTCAATTAAAAAAGAAAAAAAAAAGACATACAACTCTCTCACAGATCTGCCCAAAACACAAGCGTGAGATGCCAACACATTTGTCTACATCATTTTTTGACATCTTTTTTGTCCTATAATGGATACACATTCAATCAATGCTCAAAGTAACTAGGTTTAAGCAGCCTCAGGGTAACTCCATGAGCTGAATAAGGATGGAAAAGAGTTTTTTGGTTTGGGTTCTCAAGGTTTGGTAGGGGTTCTTTTTTGTTTGTTTTTCATTTCTCACAAGAGCAGAGAGAATGTACAGTGCTTTATCTAAAGTCTGGACCATAAAAGGCTGCACAGTCAAACTGACTCAGGGAACGAACAGTTCTGCCATTGGAAAAATTCCTGTAAACTAAAAACACATTTCTTGGCTGGGCAGTGAGGGTGCAAGGGGCGTTAAAAAAGGACAAAAAGAAGTACTTGTCAGGAGGAAAAGGACGTGAGCTTCTGAACAACTTAATGATCAAAAGATGCCGTGTTGTTTGCTGTAACTGAGAGCTGAATGGGCTACTGAACATGCTGCAAAATAAATTAATGTGGAGCAGAACAAGCTTTGCACTTCTGCAGGTTTCCTTTCCTGGCTTTGACACCAGCAACTCAAGACCACAGAGAGGCACAGAGACAGCACCTCAGCTCACTTCAGCCTCTGTGGTACAGAACCTGCATTACCAGACCAAGTGTCTCCAGAAATTTAACCTGTTTTATAGTGAGAGGTGCTAAATTTAAACAGAATTGTATCCAAATTGGAATGGTTCAGTGATCAGAGTCCAGCTTGTCAGACCTACCTCACAAACTGAAATGTAACTACACCCCTGGCAGCTAAAACACAAGCCAGCAACATAATGGAATTAAGAACTTTTTAGATTTTGTTTTTACACTTTTCCTGATTATAAAAATCAACTCACAATAATCTGTGACACAAAATTAAGTACACCCTTCTAATATCTACATGCATGGACATGGTACATGTGCATACAGGATATGTGCATATATATGGGTCTATTTTCTATATAAATAAATATTTATACCACATTTAACTTCTGTGCATCAGACAACTTCACTAAAGCTATGGAGAGAGTTTATAGCATTGTATTTTCAACATAACCATGCCAAGAGTAGACCCAACAGTGCCTGTCACATGGACAACTGCAGTTGCCATACACCCTTCCAGCCTCTCAGTTCATTAAACCAAAGCTTGCATCACCATCTAACTTTGTATAATGAAGAGGAAAAATGTGGTATAAATCTAAGGTAGCTAAAACAAAATTTACTTCCACTCCCACTTAGGTAACATCCAGTTCTGCTTTGCTCAGCACAGTGTAACTTGAGTCTATCTCTAATTCACAAAAAAAGCTGCTTATTTTTATTGCCTGTGATTTCAGTTTAAGTCCATGCCAAATGGGAACTATCTTCACATCAGGCCCACAGCAGAATGAGGAACTGCAGGTTTAGGAAGTGTTTTCCTGTACCATTGCTCAGCAGATGCCTTCCCCTCACAGTGACATGGCACAGGACCCACATGCACAGACCCCCCATGAGCCCCTCAAGCCACTCCACTGTTCTCAGAGATGAGGCTCAGAAACCCAACTAAAACAGACAAGACTTATTCAGAAATAACACAATATTTGTACAGAGGGAAGATGCTCCATGGTCAGCCTTTCTCTGAAAGCTTCCCAGCATACACACACATGATTCTCATGACTTTTTTGGGGGGGGGGCAACAAGTGCTAAGAGCAAACAGCAACTAAGGAGTATGGGAAAAGATGAAGTTTGCCTATATGAACCACCTCCACTCCCTTTAGAGCTCACAAAACTCACTCCTCTTCCTCCCCTCACATGAGCAAGTGTACACAGAGAGAGGGTGAGCATGAGCAGCCAAGAGGTTGAAAGCAGGGTCTGCAAGTTCCTTCCTACTGCAGATCTTGGAAGACTGGACTTCCAGCCAACACCAGAGTCTTCTTACTTCTGCTGGTAATAATGGAAACTGGAGGACACTGTTTGTTCTAGTCTGTTGAAAACAGGTCTCCAGCAGATGGCAGAGGTGCCAGACCTCCCGTGACATTGGGCAGCAGTGACAGGTCTGGAAGGCTCTGGATGTGAGATTTCAGCTCCTTGCGCACCTGGGTTACCCGAGCAAGCTTCTGTTTATATTCCTGTGGGAAAGAGACAAGAGAACAAAGATTAATAAGCACAGGTTAATTAACAGTGCTGTTAGCAAAGGCAGGAGTATCTTCCAGGTGAGAACTCACAGAAGGTGGCCAGGCCCTGGTGCTCTGAGCGACTGCTGGCACAACTGGAGACCCTGCCATCTGCACCCAAATTCACAGCCTGCCCACAGGCTCTGGCATCCCTAAAGCAATAACCCTGCCTTGCCTTACTTATTCTACTTGAAAAATGCCCCCAAACCTGCACCCACTGGGGCCTGATAGAGCATTTAAGAGATGTGTAACTGCAGAGTTGGTCTATCCTTATGTTCTTCCCCAAATACTGACTCCCATCTGCTGTCAGAGTGTTTCTCCTACATCCCTCTGCTGTCAGAGGCCACAGGCTGAATCACACCACAGGTATTATTACTATGCTGCCAAAGTGCTCATTGCTTTCAAGCTTGATCAATTTTGAACATTTAACTAATCCAATTTTCCCTTTCAAGTCATTAAATTAAATCCAAGTTTTGGTTGTCAAACAGGGTCTCCTCAATGAGCTGTTGGATGACTCACGTGACAAACCCCAGCAGCTGTGCCATGAGACTGGCATGGACCATGGAAACACCGATAGGATCACCAAATATAAACCAGGAAAACACATCCACACTGGGTACAGACACTAAAATCTTCAGAATTTTGTTACAAAGAGAGGAAAACACTAAGTCAAAAATCCCTGAAGAAGAAACTTGCAAGCAGTTTTTCCACAAATAAGGTCTGGATTGAGCAGAGTAAGTCCAGTAAAAAATCCCTATCCATGTGCAGAAATCCCTCCAAATCTCAGTTACACCAGCAACCTGTGTGTCATAATGAGAAGAGAGAGGAGGAGTTTGGACCCTGAAAATGGAAGAAAGAACTGTACCTTGGTCAATTCTGTTTAGAGGTCACATAAGAACAACCCAACACATAAGCAAGTTATCCAATATGTAATTTGCCAAGTTTTGTGATTCTAAACATTCATTTAACAGTAGACAGCGATTGAAGGAATGAAATCCCAGTATCACAATTTCTTTTGGAATGTGCCAGTCTTTACCCAAGCTACATGTGGCCTGTTTTTCATGGCAACTCCAGAATGCAGGAAACAATGAGCTTAAGAAAAAAACTATACATAGAACAGGCTTCCACAAAGCCAGCTGCAATATCAGTTTACTTTTCATTTCTTAATTACTTGGCAAAGAGAACAGAAGTGTATCTCTCTGAAGATCAAATAAAACTAGGCACATGTTTAATCAAAACATCTTTCTGAAGAGTTTACAACTTTAATCCAGACTTTCTAACCTTCTCAGTGATGGAAATTCTCTTCACCTTCTCCAAACATCAAAGCACAGCAGTTCCTGTGGGGTTACAAGCAAGGAGTTTACACTCTCTGTGTTTCATTATTTTGAATTAGAACAGTGAGAGCAGCCATCAATCGCAACAACTCCCGATACCCCTGCAATGGCTATGTAAATACATCCCATAAATGTCCTGCCAGCACCAAACAAGAATGTCTTTTAGCAGCCTATTTCAAACTTAAATCCTTGGTGAGGCCTTGTGAGTTCACATACCATCATAACCGAACACATCTGTTAACATACACAAGATACACACTGAAATAATCAAGTCCAAACAAAGCCCTCCCAGCTTCATGAACTGCAGGATGCTGTTCTCAGGCCTAGAGGACAGGAACACAAAAATCAAGAGTAGGTGCACGTTTTAGGATTCAGGGATTTGTCTTGTTTTAATGAAAGACAGAGAATTGGGATCAAAGAATGCGCCTACATCCCTAGTCACACTCTTTGTGGAAGTCTTAAAGAGGGAAACAAGTCAAGAAAGTCACCAGATAAAGACAGAACAAAAAAAACACCCCAGATTTCTCAGCCTATCGAGCACAGCAGCAGATAAAGAGGGATGCCATGGAGGCAAAGCATTCCAACACTTGGCATTCTTCCTCAAGAGAATGTGGGAGCCAACACCGAGGAAAGGGAGAGGATGGTCCCCAGATTGCTCTGCTCAGGGCTGGCACATCCCGAGCACTGTGAGGCAGGAGACAGGAACACCTACTGTGTTATTGTATTCCAAATGCTCACAGACAGAAGGTGGAAGAGGCTGGACTCGCATATCCCCAGAATACAATCTTTAAAAAATAAATTAAAAATTCATAATTCAGGCCATTGTCAGGGAGTGACAGATATCCAGTCATGAAAGAGCAAGCAGCACTTCCTCAAGAGTGCCAAACTGTCAAGAATGAGTATTAGCACATGTTTATTTTTTCTCTTGAAATTCTTACAAAGGATAGGAAAGATATAAGAAGGGCAGGGCAGCTGGCAAGTCCTCCAGGTCTGATAAATGGGAAGAACGTGCAAATTCCAGGCATGACCCAAGAAGTACTTCAAACATGGCTTGAACTGCCAAGACCTATGCAAAACAATTATGGATTTATGGATCCAATTTTGGAACCACATAAAACAATTACATAAAAAACCTCCACAAACAGACTAATGTCCTGCCACTTCCAGGGAAAATCTGAAGAGGACCAGGATCCACCACGTCTTACAGACATTCAGGACTGTGATGCAATGAGTTTTGAGCTGAAGAGGATTTGAGTGACTATTAGAGTTGTATTAGATGCAAACATTCCTTTCCCAATGGAGCTATTTAGGGTAGTGGGAATCTTGCCAGTGCCTTGCCTGACAGCTCAGTTCTGAGAAAACCCACTGACAAATGAAGAACCACCAAGATGTGTGCAAACCACACTGATGTTGGCAAACATGCAGGCTTAGGAGCATTTCTCTGCATATTAACAGCAGCTGCCTGCTCTCAGATTTACAATTAACAGCTTCAAATGTTTAGGAAAATACTGCTCTTAACATATCCCAATTTTTAGAGATACTCTGCATTGAGAGCTATATGACTGAACTGTAAGAAATATCCTCTCAATTAGAAGAGAGACTTTTGTACAAAGAAAACAAAAATCAAAAGTCACCCTGAGAACCATATTCAATTCAACTCTAAGTAATTCCACCTTACTAGCAGGTGAATGCAAGCATTAACTAGTCAACACAAAGGCCTAAATCCTAGCTGTTAAAAAAACAAACCAAAAAAAGAGACAAAAAAATATTTCCAAGGAAAAAGGAAAAAACAGCCCTAAATCTATTAAACCTCTGAGTCCGAAAAATTCAGGAATGCAAACTTAAGGGACTAATCCAGGAACCGAGACTTCCTAGAATGGATTATTACTGGACAGACAACACAGAGCACAGTAGAGAACTGTCTCTTGCATTCTTAACCCTCTCCATCCCTCTGATCCTAAGATGCTGTGCTGACTCGTGGAGGGAGTTGAGAGACCTGAAGCCAGAGCTGCAACAGGGAATTCTGGCTGCTCCACTCAAAAACACAGCAGCAGAGACATGGAACTCCCTTTCAGCCTGGGGGCCTTGCTTTTTCCACAAGTTCTGGCCATATTCTGCAACACAGGACTCTGGAAGCAGGTTTTATGGGAAACCATGACATGCTTTGAAACTGAACCTTGTAAATTTTTGCATAAGGTTCTTCCATTTCATGAAACTGAACAAATATGAAGTGCAGCTAAAAGAAGTTTTCCAAGGCCCTCGTTTGTACTTGGTGTGTTGAGCTAACTGCCTCACTGCACAGTAGGCTTATATTAAAATTAATAGTATTTGGACACTATTTGCTTTTTTTAGACAAAATGAGATCTCTGCTGTAAGCAGGAGTTTCAGGATGATACACAAAAATCTGGCGCTGTGCCACGCAGATACTTTTGCTAATCAACATTCCCTTTTGGTAAGCAGTGTTCGACATCCTTAGTGCCAAGAGAATCTGACACTCAGTCCTTGAAATAAACACAAAATCAGAATTAACCACCACTGAATGAATCTGACAGAGTGTTCAATTCCAAAGCAGCCTTGCTTGAACATTATAGAACTGACTGTAACTGACATGACAGGAAATTCATCCTGAGCACTGCTGCGTGGCCGGGTTCACCTTGCGTCCCACAGCACAGACCCAGCTTATTTTGGCTCAGTGTCCATCTCTGCACAGGGTCAAGCAGGAACATGCTGTAAGCCATCACAGCAATTGCATCTACTGAAAAACAACTAGCTAAGCATTAATGAGAATTTGGAAAGCTAATAGGAAGAGCAGACAGTCAGTCTCAGTTTTGAGACTTGACAGCTTGAGCCAGTTGTTGGAAAGATGATGATCACAGAAAAGGTTTGACAGCCATGTGTTTACATGGTTAGTTAAAACCTCTCCTTAAAAATATTAAATATACCATACTTCTATAGCAGGAGGTTGATTAGGTATTCCTTAGCTTCTGCTCCTTGCCACTTAGCCTATGTGAAGTACTTTAAAAACATATTCATCAAAACACATCAGCATAAGAACAGAGAGGGAAAGTTCCACCATTTCCCAAGTTCAGTGCAGGAGAACTGATCTCAAAACCAAAGTGAAAGCAGGTTTCCTCATTCTGCAGCAGCACTAACACAGCAAATCTGAGGTTTTTATCTGAAAGATGCAATCCAGGAATCAGAGCTTGAATGATGTATTTCCTTACAGAGTTTCAGTTCATTTTCAGACCTTAAATTTGCTCAGTCTTGCTCTTTTAAATTTGACTTCTTGACTAAAGGCTTCTTTCATCTCCGGCATCATTCATCACACTTCAGCAGAGACAGTGTTTCTGCTCGTGGCAGAATTACATGCTCTGAAACCATAACTCGTCTCCTTGCTCTTGTCTTTGTTTAGGACAACAGAAGAGCAGCAGCAGAAGCCTCCACAGAGCATTTCTCCAACCACTGGAGATGCCTTAGCCTCTGAAACATTCAAAACCTTTCTGGGCCCAGGCTGCCACTGTAGGATGGACACAAAAACTTGCTTCATTTGCAAAATATCCTTCCCAAAATAAACATTGGAGGGGTGCGGCTGATGTTCACAACAAAAAAAATCAACATTTAGGGTACACGCAAGCAGCTATATATTTACCTCTCCAAACATCTTAACGCTTTCATAGCTAAGCAAAAGTGAACCCTCGTTCACCTCAGTAAAATGCATAAAAACATTTTACATTAATATTGGATGATTTTTATTTGCTTTTGTTTAGTATGATTCTGTTTGCAGCACTACCATAATTAGAAATGACTACAAGCACCTACAAAATGAAGAAATTGTATCCTTGCATCATGCAAAGAAACACAGCTGTTGCCTCGAGCCATACACGGCCCAACAATCCAAGATTCCCCACGGAATTGCATCACTACAGAGCAGCCCTTGCCCCTGTCCCATCTCCAGTGGCACCACTGGCTCACAGGTGGCAGGACTGGTGCACAGCCCAGCAGTTCTTGTCCAGTTCATCACCAGTGTGGTTTGACACAGCCCACACGACACCGTGTCCGGGTGCTCCTGCTCAGGGCACAGAGCCAACCCCCCTCTGCTCCTGCTTCCCACAGCTGCTCCTGCTCCTTCATGCATGTAAAATACTGACAATTTTGCTTCCTGGCAGAAAAATCTCCTGTTTCACCATCTAAACCACTGAAATGAATATACCACAACCCAAGAATTTCTGTCTGAGGGAAGAAACAGCCACAAAGCCATTCCAACACTGACATGCTACAGAGAGTGCAGTGGAAGCAGCATAGCAACAAATTGGCTATTAACCCACTGAACTAAATTGTATTTCAAGAAAATGTGTAGTGTTGGGCAGTCCAGAAAACCTCAGGTGAGAGTGTACTTCATCCCTCAGAGATGCATTATCAAAGAGGGTTTGCAAATCAGTGTGGGCATGGTTTTAACACCCTATTAAAGGTGCCTTAAAGCCATGAATATTAAAACCCACAAACATCTAAAACCCCCCACAGCTCTCAGCAGGACTCTAAGTCACAATTTTTCTGTTGCAGTCAAGAATCAGAACTAAGATCCCTAAACTGGATTTTAAACAAGTTCTTTGATATATGCACAGATGCAAACACACACTTATGAGTGCATACACCCCCTCATACACATACTATGTTATAGTATTTTCCTCCTGTCACCTTTTACCTTCCATCCCTGTGTTTGTATGTGGAAGAACTGCCCTCACTGACTGCAAATCAAAACAGAAATTCTGAATGCACAATTGCCTCTTTTTTCCGACTCTTTTCCCCCATGAGATTAAAAAAAGCCTCCCTTCACTTACTCTGGGTTTTCTACTGTCAGTAGTTATTTAAGGTACCCATAAACCTTCTACACAATTTGCTATTTCCTAGCACTGTTTTCCCTTGATTTTTCCAGTCCCATCTGTTTATCTGACTTCATTTTTCCGTTGCCTGGTACATCAACATGGAATGTTCTCCCCGATATCTCCCTGCTACATTTCAGTTTTACACAAACTAATTCCCTGGATTTTTTTTTCCTCTTTCCCTGCCATGCATTCCAGAAGAGTGCACTGACTTCAAAAGACAATCCTTCCCCTTGAAGTTCTGCAGGCTCAGGTGCTGGAGGGACAAAACCCAGTTGATTGTGCCAGGTAATTGTAACAGGGCAGCAATGGCCAAAAATAACACAAATCAGGGAACTTTCATCAGAAGTTAAATACTCATGTGAGATACAAAGACATCTTATCTCATTCTTATAGAAACAACAGCTTAGTTCTATGCCTCTCCGAAAGTGGATTTTATTTCCTGTCGCCTGCTATTCCAAAAGTCCAGGCCACCTCTGATCCATCCCAGCCATGGAAGATCAAACAGCAACTGCAGTATCAAGCCCACAACTGCTGAGTGAGATGAAGAACCATTCAAAAAGAAACTCAGTGTTCAGCTCTTCAACGACAGCATCCACCATGCCTTTCAATAAGTTTACCCAAGGAATATTTACCCTTAAAAATATAACTTTGCTACAGGCTCTTCGGCAGCAGTTTGGGGCCAGCTGATTTTGCCAACTGCCAGAATTAAAGGAACTCTGCCTTCTCTTCCTAAGCACTGTTAGACTACAAGCAAGTTATCACAATACCACCCCCCCAATAAAGAAATTCTGAATTATTACACTCATTTTTTTTACATTGCTACCCTAAAACCAGAATTGGTCCATATGTTTTGATCTTCAAGGCTCTGTGCCAACTGTCTCCCTTCGTATCACCAGTGCTTCTTTGCCCCTCACTGTTTCAGCCCTTACTAACTCCAGCTGTATCCATGCTGATGTGTAATTCCTTTCCAAAGCCACCTTCCTTAGCAGAGTGTCCCTTAATTAAAGAGCTTTTCTGCAACTGATGGCAAGAGCTGTGCCACAGGGGTTTGACATTGCAGAGTATTCTGAGCATTAGCCCAGTAGACATAAAGACAGTTTATTTATGTATGTTTTTAACAATTTGCTGTTTCATGAGGGACAGCATTAATAGGATTAGTAAACAACTGCAGCTCTTTAGACCACAAAAACTGCTTTTCAAAAACCACAGATTAGCTACCTTCATTGTTATCACAGTGGAAAACTTTGTGAGTAAATAAAATACAAAAAACATCCAGAGTGATTTCCAAATTAGACATTTCCATCTCTTAAAATAAAACCCTGACTTATATTGCTGTCAGAAGCCCCTCTCCCCAACTTAGCAGGCTTGGCTAGATTAGGATAGCAAAGTAAACAAAAACACTTCTTTCCAAAAACACCCTCTCATCTGAATCAGAAAACTTATAGTGTAAGAGGAAAAATTCATAGTACCAAAGATTCTGGAAAAGATACATCAAGAGAGCAAAGCCTACAATCAGAAGATACGTAAAATTAGATTGTTTTAAGTTATTTCCTCATTTCAGACTTTGCCCAAGTAAATGTTTTGGGTTTTTGATACATTTTTAATTGCTACAAGAGTTTCAGATCCTTCTAGTAAAATGCTTATTAGCACTACAAAGAAAAATCCAGGCTTATCAACACTGCGAGAACATCAAAGTCTCAAACAAAACTGATAAGCAGATCTGGCCTACCTTATCTTTAACCAGCATCTTCCACTGTTTATTAACCCTCTACAAGGCCAGAACAATGGAATGCTGTAATCAGGCAACATCCCTCACAGAGGTTGGAGAGCTGACATGAATATCAATTATGCCTCTCGTTCAACATTAGAGTGGCATTTCCTGCAACTCTGTTCAGACTGTTACAGCACTGAGGCTGTGTCTGGTAGAATGACAGAGATGCTAAACTAAACAGATATTTAATAAGATCCTGATATTTAAATAATTCTTCATTTTCCAACATAGTAAAGAACTGTGTTTACACCTAACAGCAAGCAGGCAGCCTGTCCCACTGCCATCAGCAGGATTATTCCCATTAACAAAAGCAGCTCAGCCAGAAAAACAATTTTCAGGATTACATTTCTGCCTCTGCCAGAGTTACAATTTTCAAGTAACATTGCTTACAAAAAAAGATACATCCCAAACAGAAAAACCCCATGATTGTCACAACATTTTAGCTAATGCATTAGAAATTTTAATTTCATGTTGTCATTACAGATTTCTCAGTTTCACAGTCTCAAACTGACTCTAATTAATGGATTGTTCTGTGCATTTTTAAACATGTTGCCGTGCAACATTCTGCTACCTATTTCTTGCCTTTTTTAAAACCAAAACAGCAATATGCCTATCATTTATGTTTTTTTCACATACACATATATGTTTCTACTAGACAAGTGTCCTTCTTTCTACAAGGAAAAAAAAAAAAGACCTGACCCAAGACTTCCACAGCAAATAAATCAGGTGCCAAACAGGATTTGGTTTTATGGCATCATCCGTATCCATGTCTAAAGTGCTTTTTACTGACTCAGTCATAAGACTGACACTATGCTTGAAGAAATTCAGTCACCAGGCATTGAGAAACTCTAGTATAAACACACAGCAAAGAAAACACTCCAAATGAAATTTATCTGGGAACCACGTTGCCGAGCTGTCAGAGAACGAGGTTTGTCATGACAGTAAACAGAGCCTGCAATTGCTGCAGCAGAGTCTCCTTCCAGGAGATTTTGTCCTCCACATCCCCTCCCGTCCCACCCCACACCAGCTGTTCCTCACCAGCACCACGGTGCAGAGAAGCCCTTAATGTGCCGCCGAGGGGCAGTTTAGCAGATGGCACAATGACATACAACCACAGCCATTAATTAAACTCCACACTAGTCCCACGACGTGGTGCCGAAAGAACTTCCGTGGAGAAAGCACATTTCGGATAAACAGCTGTAAACAGCTGGCTGTGCAGCCTTGCAGAGCACTGTGCTGTGCAGGGGGGGCTCAGCTCAGACCCAGGCAGCCCCCTGTTTTAGGGTGCTGCCCTCCTTTTTCAGGGGAGCTGTGGTAGGAAATGTGACTCATTCTCTTTCACCACCAGCCCCATTTACACTCCACCAGTGAAGCTGTAGCTAAGTGGCTGTTAAAGGATAGAGAGCAGAAGATTTGACTTATATTGCTTCTCTTTATCAAGCAGGGCAGGGGAGGCAAATGAGGGGCACCCAACCATAAGGAAAATCATAACAAAAAACCAATATAAATTATATCAAAACAATATAAACTCCCAGCTAATTATGGTAGACAGAAGCTGAAAAAGGACAATGTCATAAAACAATAGAGTAAATCTGAACAAACTGTGTTAGGTGAGTCTTTTTTTTTTAGAAAAGTATAGAGGTCTCAGCCTTTCAGGTGCCTATTAAAACATCTAGACTGTACACGAGAACAGATCTGCATTCTCCAGATTTTACACCACTTTCTTATCCGTTCTACTCCAAATGTAGAAATAACACCTAGAATCATGTAAAGATAAAAACTAGAAGAACTTCCCTCGGGAGAAACACATAGATTAGGAGTCAAGGCGGGGCTTTCAGTGAGACAATCGGCTTTGCCAGCCCTGTTGACCGGCACTCACCTCCAGCTTCTTCTCCTTCTCCGTTAGCACATCCTTCTGGTTCTGGGTGTACTCGATGAGCATCCGTGCCAGCTGGCGCCGGTCCTCCAGCTCGGCCGCCAGCCGCCCGTTGTACTCGGCCAGCAGCAGACACGCCTCGTCCACCGTCTTCGAGAGCCGCTCCGCGGCCTCTTTGTCTGCGCGCAAAAGCGTTGGCTAATTTAGAGGACAAACCTTAAACTTCAGATCATTGACAAAAGGGCTACAATTCACCAGGCACAGGCACAATAATGGCTTGTTCGTAAATATACTTCTGGCTTGACAGGAAAATAAGAGTTGTTATCACAGGGGATATGCAGGAAATAGGACATACACTCTTCTTGGGCTGCATTTTAGACACTGACATGACTGACTGTGTTTTATCCTTGCAGAGATGTCAGTGAAGGGGGCATATAAATCTATGAAGTCAGCCTCTATGAACTGGTTAATTAAACTAAAATGTTAGGCATCATTTTCAGGCAAACAACTCAGCTGGTTTCCACATTTAAACAGTACACACCTGTTAATTCCTCCTTTATCTGAATAACTCCCAATATATTGACACAAACCTAGGAATTGCACACAGTCCAGCTGGACACTGTAAGAGTGATAGTTCATAAGGAGTTATAAATTAAAACTACCTCCAGGAACAAGAGTCAAATAAGTTCAACCTTTAAATGCTTCTATTAAAATTACTTTTCAAATGCATTTGCAAAAGTTCATTTAAACAAAGACTGACAGATTAATGGGGGTAGTGAGTTTCCTTTCCCACAGCAATCAAGGAGAGTGTGTGTACTCAGTAGTCTGATAGAACTCAAAAACACATCAATCAAGAAGTATATGTGTACTCAGCACACTTCGATAAAATTTCAAGATATCTTAACAGTCGGGGTGTTCAAAAGCAAACACACCCATTTGGGAATTGGCCCAATTTCCTTTATATTCTTGCAAAACTGCTGATGCTCTACAAGTACAAAAGCCATGGTCCAAATAAAAAAAATGGAAGAAGCTATGTAAGTTTAATCTTCATTGTTACTTCACAGGATTGCTATCTGTTAATTACCCCAGAGCTACAAAGCAAGGACACAAAAGCGGGAATTCACTCCACCATACTTTGTGATTATTTAAAAAAACCCCTACATTTTGATTTCTAAGTTATTCTTTGGACCTACATTCATTTATTTTCTGGTCTCATACCTGTAATTTTCTCCAGTAATGAAACATCTTGAACTTCCTGAGGCAGGGAAGCAATTTTTTGCCGCACTGTCGCATCTCCTGATGCTGCATTTTCCAAGTCTTGCAGGGCTTTGATCAAATCCTCAGTCTACAAGACAAGTGAGCCAATAGTAAAACCAGGTAACCTTAACCACATCCATTTCCCAGGGATGTGGTCACTGCAGCTAAGCTCACCTACCTTTGAAAGCCACCATCTGGGGAATGTTTTCTTCAAGTAAATTTTAAACCGTTGCTTCCTAACACAGGGAGCATTCACTGAGTTTACACTATCCCAGTGTTTAGGATCTCTGTGTAATTACAGCAGAGTCACCTTTTTCAAGACTGCTGTGGAAAAATTCTCATTCCAATTAAGAGAAGTGATCATTTCAAGCTGAGAAGTACATAACCACACCAGTCTGGGATAACCACCAGCCCTGTGAGCTCCCAAAGCTGGGACTGTTTCTTTTACTTGAGTATCCCTGACACTGTCTCTTCATCTCACAGGAGCATATGGGCACCTTTTTGTCCTGTTCCAAAGGTGCATTCTGACAGAGCAAAAATACCTAAACACAAATTTCTATCAGTTCAAACAAAACTGTGTCAGATTTCCTCAGTGATAAGGTTTAGGATTCTATAACTGGCTACTGACCATAAACTCTGATGACAATAAAAGCTCTTCCTGTTAAAGTAAACATTATCATGGCCTGATTTTGCAAAGCCATGGCTGTCCTCACCCAGTTCAGCCAGCTCTCTGCAAGAACACAGCTTTCTTCAACTGAACTGGGCTCCCCTGCATCCCCTCAGCTCAGCTCTCAGCTGGCTTTAGTGCACTGAGGAAAAATGTGTCAGTTTGAATGAATTCACTTAAAACATATCCCAGCTTAAAGAGGAGGTGGATGAGGACAGCCTTAAGAGGGCCTTCCTTGATATGCCACATTGCCTTCTTGCTCAGAAAAATAATTAAAAAAAAAAAGGAGAGAGACTCTATAAACAGGAAGAACAAAGTGTTGTTTCTTTGTTTTATAAATACTGAAGTTTTAATGGGAGGTTTTTGAAACAGAACATTAGCCTTGTAAATGAAACCACTGGTGTTTAAACTACAGCTCAACAGCTTGAAAACTAATAAAAATGCTGACAAATATTAAATATTTTTTTAATCTGAAAACCAAAAGTTCATTACCTAATATTTACCACTTCCTTGCAAACTGCAAATGATTTCCAACAGTAACAGAAACAATGTTTATCAATCAAGAGAAACTATAAGCTGCAGAGCATCTGGAGGTAAAAACAACAAAATTTTCACTTATTTCCTTGACAACTGTTATTTATTTTTATTTTTCAATGTTTACAGTTTACCAGATGGATGGTGTAATTTTTCATCCTTTCCAAAAAGACTCTGGTTTAACACATGTTCATTCTGTAGCCTCAAATGGCCAGAATAATTTTCTCTTCATTCCAACTATTTCCGTATCACTCACGTGTAAGCATCAAAAAGTCTTCAGAACCAGTTTTCCTACCAGCTCCATACAAGCCTATCAAAGATAGAGCTTTTTAACAGCTTATGGAAAGAGACAGCCTACAAAAAATTATGTTTTAATTGTGTCACAACTTTGGGTTTAAGAGGTTACACACTGATCTTAGAAAGAATTTAAGATATGGTCTGTTCTTTTAGTAGTCTTTTGAGATTCTTCCCTGGCAACACTACTCAGACCTTGGGTCAGACTACCTGGAACTGCTCAGAAGCAGCACTATTGCAGTAGGGAAAAACGAGCCTGTTGAATTTCACATGGACTTCTCAACCCCAAACTGCTTCTCTCAACCAAATCTATTTCACTTGTTGTCAGCTCCACCTTGTGGCTGTGACACAAGGGACACAACTGTGGCACAGGGGAGGTGACTGGGACACAGGGGAGGTGGCCATGTGGCTTCCAGAGCTCCTCCAGTGTTCAACCCATCCCACATACCAGCAGTGGCCCAGCACTAGGGTCTTGGGGTGAGTAGCTCCCTGGATAATCATCATCTTCCTCCTCTTGTATTTGCTGGAAAGTTCGCTTTAGAGACTTCTTCTCCTCTGCAACTGAAGACAGAAAAACAACTCATTTGGATGCCAGATCTGCCCACCTTAACTATCTCTATTTCAAAAGAATTGTACCAGATGCTCTGATGATTAAGGTCTCTAGAGAAGGACAACCACAGCTGGACTAACGTTGCCATCATCCTCCAAACACTCAAATGCAAAACAGCAACAAAAGGTTGAATTTGCCCCCACACGTATCTCTGTACATGGCAGTACAAGGATAGTCTCCACATTGGCAATGTGCACCACATATATGTCTGTGCCTTCTACACTGAAAACAGGAAAGGCAAAAAATATGTGCTATTTGTCAATAAATGACAGATTTCAACCCTGTTCAAATGCTCTGGGTAACACTGTGTGCTTAGGTGAGGATTTCTATCAGTAGAAACGAAGTACTGACCTGAAGGTACTCATGGACAGAAGAATTTCAAGTAATCTTTTTGCATCAAGTACACACTCACTATGGATCCAAAATATACAAAATAACTGCTGGTTATTCAATCTTCCACTCTTCCATCAATAGCTTGTAATAGCTCTGTGCAACTACAACTCCAAAATGTGACAGCAAAACCAGCAATGGGCAGAGCATGAACAGATCTCTGAGCAGGTAACCTGCACCACTTCAGAAACAGGGATTTCACAAAGCAAGACAGCAATGGTTAAATGAACCTCAGCGTGGCAAACATTAGCTTTAAAGGGAAGAGGCAGCTTATTTAAAGAGTCAGAAGTTTTAATGCAGCCTTTGATCCAGCCACAGAACTTTCACAAGAAGACGGATCATTCTTCAGACTTGCCACCAAAATTAATAAGATCCAGGGTAATTTTAAGAAAGCTTTAGACAGTCTAGAGAACATCTTTTCAAAGGAATCAAGTCTTGCCAAGATAATCATAGAGTTCAAGGATAGTCTGTATGTACTTTGATTCACAGGAAAATCCAAGACCACTTGAGTTAAATAAAACCAGCCTGCCCTACTGTAATAAGGAAGCAAACAGAAAGGTCTGTCCTTAAACGCAAGTTTAGCCTGCCTTGTCAGCTGGCACACACAGAAAAACTTAGTTTTAATGCAGAGAAAGTCAGAGGTGCTGCACATCCTGCTTACGGAGGGAAAGAGCTGAACGACCTTCCCAATGCAGACACGAACACATCTGTTAGGGAACAGATTCACTGAAGGAATGCAAAGCAGCACAGAAAACAGGTACCCTAAAACAAATGAACTGTTGATGTTTGCTAGAGCAGATACCTAGGCTAGAAAAGGGGAGAGTTTAATTATTGCATGTATCCAACTGAGGAAAGACTGCCAGATAATCTGACTGACAAACCAGTGAGACACCAGATCAGCAAGGAAAATAGCTGCTCCCCACTGAGGTCTGCAAGAGATATGAGTTGGGTTGAACACAGACAAGCAGATAAGATGGCCAAAGAGAGCATTGAATGTTACCCAGCCCAACACAATGAGGCATCAGTATTTATCATTTGTGTGCACTTATCACAAAGTAATTAACCAACAGAGGATAAACACAAGCTAACCAACAAAAGAATGGAGGACCGCAGCGTGCACACAAGTGAACATTAAAATGAGAGTTGGGATTCAAATTGCTGAAGAGCTATTCCTGCTGTGCTGCCAACTGGTCTACCACAAGACACAGCATTACACTTGCTCAACAGTCTAACACAAAGGATACAGAATTCATTGAATTTTCCATCTGAACCAAGGCCAAATGAGTCTGACTGGAACCAGTCTGAAGGAGGTGGTGCTGAGCACCTCCAGCCCTAAGCACCAGTCACTGGAGAATCCTAGAAACACCACTTTAATTTCATCAAAACAGAAAAAACCCCACACTTATTTTCAAACTCAAGAACATATGGAGCCAAAGGGCCCCTGAAAGAGAACAGAAACATGCCACAAATCATAACACACCCTGCCTGGGCAGCTTTCAAACTCTGCCAGCCAGGAGTAATTCAACCATCACAGCCTGCGTTTCCAGAAAACCCTGTCAAATCCCGCCAGAGGAGGAGAGAGCATTGAGAGCATTCAGAACTGATCAGAATGTAATACATACCTGAAAAAATCAAGATATCCTTGTAGAATACTGACAGCTCCATCCAGGAAAATCAAGAGCCCATTTTGACATGGACTTTAAGAAGAGAGAGAAGCCAATACTACCAATGAAGTCAGCTTTCCTGCTTCACTGGGGTCTTCTTCACAGCTCAGAAATTGAACTACTCCCCAAAAGCCTCCAAAAGGAAATGCACTCCATTTCTCCAAAATTGTCGACAGACAATTGCCCTCCTAAGAGCTTTGCAACGACACTCCAGGTTGTTGTTAACTTGCTGTTGCAGTGTCCACAGAGACGTGTTGTCGCCATAACACCTGTAAAAGTATTTCTGCACCAGCTTTTCAGCCTTCAAACCATCTCTGGTGGCTTGAGAAAGGTTACAGTGTCAAAGGCTTTGCTGGCAACATATGAGTTTTTTCTGTCAGCTGGCAAACCATTTCTTCCCATTTAACGTGTTTACCTTTTTGTTCTCATTTCTTGACTTGTTTTAAACAGGTTTCTAATGGTCTGGTACTCCCTCCAACCTAATAACCCCTTCTCTCTTCGGGTGTAGATTACTCATCATTGTTTAAGTTCTCATTACAACATGTATTTGTTGGTAGCATCCCCTAGTTCAAGTGTACCTGGAGTTGTCCTGCTCCAAAACCATACCCAGACCTGTCTCCAGGTGCCTTTATTTTAGCTGCTCCTATAAGACTCCCTGCCTGCTCTCCTCTCCATATTTTAATACAGGTGTGACTTCCTGTGCCAGAATTTGCAACACAAACACAATGAGAGCAGCTGGGGAGCAGCTTAGTTCTGTGTTAGAGTGACACACTCCTACATCACAGCACACTCAAGGACCTCCTTCAACTGCTTATTACAAAGACAACAAAAAGAAACCACGTCAGCCGTGTCGGCTGTATTGCTTGAAGGGTTTCACATCAAACCTCTAAGACCTAGTTTTTCTAGGCTTTGAGAGAAATGGGTGGTTATTCTCTTCCCTATTGCTTGTGAAAAGAAACATGCTAATAAAAATGAGATTAATGATAAAGCAAATGCAAGCTCAACAAATATATTTAGAAATAAAACAATATATCAATATTCAAAAGCTCATTTCCATGTATACGCAGATCTCCTTAAGGAACCTGGAAGACTAAATTCTGGTAGTCAGCTGCACCAGTGGAGTCAAAACAGGGAATACAGTGCTTAGAAAGGGCCAGTTCTTTCACCTCTCTGCCTCTGAAGGGAAAGTTTTGCAATCCATGCAATCACCTCTGCTCCATGGCAGGAATTCAGCATGTGCAGCCAATGGAATTGCTGTCCATCACCCAAGGCCTTGCTACTCATGAAACAAAAAACAAGCTGCACCACTGAAACACACACCAATGAGCTTTAAAGGCATCTTCCCTCACTGATACAGGACTCAGCTTCATTTTGGCAAGATTCACAGCTCTTGGTGGTGCTCTCAAGCCAAGCAGAGCCATCTTGCCCAGAGAGCAGCACCCACCAGCCCAGGAATTTAAGACACTGCAACACAAAAAAGCCACAGAGAACTAGCTGCACTGACCTGCTGCCATACCTTGGGCTGAAGAAAAGCACCAGAGACTCCTTATCAACAGCACCAGATGCTCTTAAGGAGCTCCAACATTTTAACAGCACAGCTTGAACCAATCTACATACACTAACACTGCCTGTGCCTCAGCTGTGTCTACCTTGGGGGTACACGAGTGCAGGAACCCAGAAGGGGTTTGGAGGAGCACTGGACTATGGTTTTCCATGTTTATAACAATCATTATATCTGTAAAACAGGAAACCTTAATCTCCATCTTGCTTATATTCACCTGTTTGAAAACAGTAACTACAACAAAGTCTTCTGCAACACAGACAGCTGCCCTCCAGAAACTTAAACACCAATTTATCTTAGAAATCCATAAAAATCCCAGGTGAAACTAGCTCTTACCATTAAGAAGCTAATTTGAAAACAAGCCAGTCAAAGCCTCAGGATAACTGCTGAGCTTTTCAAATTTCTTTTTCTTAGTTTAAAAATCTCAGGCTTTTTTTTGACAATGAATTGACAAAGCAGCAACATTCGCACTCAGGAAAAGGCCTCAACTTTCCCTCAAACAGAAGATACTATATTAATATCTCCTATTACCAAGTTTCTTGCCAAGTGAAGCTGTGCACACAGCAGTTCTTAAAGCACTTGTATTCCTTCACTCTGCTTCCCACAGACAAAGGTCTGTAACACTTAGGAAGGGCTTGATTTTGTACAAACATTTTTAAGTTGAGAAGACAACAGTAGCAGGAGTGATTGATACCATCAGCCAAAGGGAGAGGACACAGAGACAGCTGTTTGCCAACTGACCAGGAAATAACACATGGTATCAATTATTAATGTATTCAGATTCAAAGTTAAACTCTTGTGAAACACTTACTCAGGTACATTAAATTAACAGTGTCAAATCTTCAGCTAATCAGTTCCACAGGAATTCAGTCCTATAAATTCTGTCCTTTGGTGACACCCAGGTGCCTCGTGCACTGCACTCAGACAAGAGGAACCCCAACATGAGCTAGTTCATGTCATAGTTCATGTCATGTTCAAGTCATAGATTCCCTCTGCATCCACACAGGCGAGACAATCCCTTTGGTCATGGCAGTTGGCTCACAGCATTTGGGGAAAAATTGCAACATCTTCCAATCAGGGGCAGGTAGAAGGGCTCTGGTGGGAGCTGCTAAGGCACCCACCTGGCAGTTCTGCCTGAAGCAGTGTGTGAAAAAACCACAAAGCTACAGCCATAGATGGAAGTCTTCACATACAGGTCTCATTAATGCTCACATCTTCATATTAATTCTGCATTAATTCCCAACTCCATCAGACCTTGTTTCCACCACCTAAAAACAGTGTAAGAGCCCCTTACTAATGACCAACCCAACTTTCTCACAGCATCACACCTCCACAGGGAATAGAACAAAATGTGACTAATGCAGCAATATCATTCCAGCTTGTTTGAAGACACTAACATTTCACAGAACCATAGAATGGTTTGGGTTGTAAGGAACCTTAAAAACCACATAGTTCCAACCCCTCCCTGACATGGGCAGGGACACCTTCC
Source organism: Calyptomena viridis (assembly GCA_013390005.1). Taxonomy (NCBI): domain Eukaryota; kingdom Metazoa; phylum Chordata; class Aves; order Passeriformes; family Eurylaimidae; genus Calyptomena; species Calyptomena viridis. Next base: position 238,666 of record WEIV01020548.1, read on the forward strand.
ACTAGATCAGGTTGCTCAGCACCTCATCCAACTTGGATTTCAACATTTCCAAGGATGGGAACTTCCTTTAGCTGCACAGTGGGCAAATATTCCCTTGACCAGAACATTCCTGATTTTTAACAACCCTCTCCTTCCACAGCTTAGGCATCCTGCTGCTCTTTTCCACTACCAGCACTTCCAAGTGCTATAGAAGAAGCAAAATCTGCCAAAGCAGTATCAAAGCACAGTAAACACAAGCTTATGCTCAGTTTCTCAAACGTCTCATGCAGCAATAAGGTTGTAATCATGATGTTCTAATGTTGCTAAATGATGCAAAGTTAAGAGTTTTCCCCAAATGAAATCAGTGTAAGAAAAAAGGAGACCAGGCAAGCTTCTGGGCATACATTCCAGACATCGATTATTAAATAAAATACAGTAACTATGCAAAACAAAACTATTAATATGAGAATGAAAGCATTGACAATACTGAATAAGCCATAATAACCCAGCTGACCAGTCTCAGAGATACAGATTGGGACACTTGAATCAAGGTGGACACAATAGTTCCCTGCACAACTGACTTGCCCTGATCCCAAAAGGCAGCCCTGGAGGATTCTGTCTGCATGAGCAGCACCAGACATCACCTCGAGTTAAGCTCACTGTCACAAGGCAACACACCTGCAAATCAGAACCACAAGCTTAACAAAAAAATCAGGTTTCAAGACCATCCTGAAGAATCTCCATGACCGATTCTGGCAACAACTCAACGGACGGAGCCAAGAGCTCAACTCCTCAGGGCACCTCCAGTTAAACACGCACCAATTTAAAAAATTTAAATTTAAATTTGAAAAACAAAACACACATGACAAGCAAGAGGCATTTACCTTTCGTTTGGGGGCTGTTGGAGTCTTCCATAGACAGTTTGAGCTGCTGTATGAACTCGCTGCCATACACACTCCTCTCCTGCCAGATGTTCAGCAATCTTTCCAAGGGCTTCTTGCAGCCCTCGTCTGCTTCTCTGTTCAAAGATTAGGAAAACATTATAGTTCAGCTGATCAACACTCCTTACGTTTCAAGAGAGCATCTTCCAAACCAGCAGCTGAATCCATTGTAATATGTGCACATTAGAGAGAATCTCTCTTATATTGTCTGAGACAAACTGTGCAAAACACATTTGTGGACAATTTCCCCCTTTATTGGAACTAGAGATTGCCTGGAAGTGGCCCACAATCCCACCTCAAAGTAAGGGCTGGAGAAGCTGTGAAGGAACAAACTTGCTATCATTCAGAATTTGTAAGAAGAGGTATAAAATATCCCCAGGCTGACATGTTTACTCAGAGTATTAACTTTAAACAGTTGTTTCAGTCAATAACATTCCAATTAAAAGCAGGTTGATTGGATCATTAGGCACTTAAATGCACTCGGAGAGTGCACTGACATCAGACAGCCCTCCAGAACAGACACCAAATTAATGGTTTTTAGCTGAGATAACAGGAATTATACTATTTAAAGAAAATCTTAACTAAAATACAGTCCATTTCTGATAAGGTGGTGGCTGCATCACTTCCTTTTTCTGTATGAAATTCTTCCTCCCTCCAGCACAGAGACTGGAAGTATTAGAACAAGCAACACACAAAGAAACCGTGCTCAAACCAGGAGGCTGGTGAGCTCCAGTGACCCAAAACATCAGCTCTTTTAAAGTCTTCTGACAATGGGGCAGAGCCATTCATTACGTCGCTTTAATAAACACACCCACCTGTTCAGTTTCACTACTCATGAACAGATCTGTCAGATCTTTTAGTAACAATTGAAATAAAATCCATAGGGTGTGAAGAGCTGGTTCACACACAAACAAGTTTGCCCAAAGAGAAATATTAACCCTAAGCAGTTTCCAATCACAAAGCAATCAGGATCCAGTCTCTACTAGAGACAGGGTACAAGCGTCCCTGAGACTTACAGAAAACAACAACAAAACAACAAAATCCAATCGAATTAAACTCTGTATAACAAGAATGCAAATCCCTAGAGGGGAAAGTTGAAGAAATATAGCACCATACCTGGCAACATGAGAAAATGCATCCACAAGAACAGATTCAAATTCCCTGGTAAATTCAGGACCTTTCCTCTTACTGTTCTGAATGACATCGTTTGCTAAATATAGGAAAGTAAGTTTCCTACTCGATTTTGCTGAGGAAGAGAAAAAAACAAGGAAGGAAAAAAGAGAGAGTTTGCACTTATTTCTCACTTCTTTCACCCAGAATCATTAACATGGCTTTCAAAGTTGCTTATAGATTTGCAGTCTAAAACAAAGTTCAAAATGTTTCCTTGTTACCAAGGCAAACCAGGGACCTTCAAGTCAAGTAGTTCTTACCACCTTCACTTCTGTACTTTTTTAACCAATTCATAAAATAAATATGAGTTCTAATGCTCTTTGTGCACAGTGACACCTCAACTCTAAAAAAGCTGTGTAATTAATAACTTTTAAACACATGATTAAAACAAGCTGTTTTAAGCTACCAACAAATTAATAAAACAATGGATTTACTTTTTTATTAACTTCAGGAAAAATACTTGGTATAGAACTCCGTAATTCAGAACAGAGTGAAACTGTAGGAGAAAGCTATTGTGGACACTCAAATATTTACCAAACAATGCTGTGACAGAGCAACATCGAATTTCTTCCATATACTGTAGCTTTTCCCATTTTGACACCACCAGTTTCTATTTCACCATGGTCAGAACCAGTGGGATTCACTGTTCCCCAGAGCACAATGGCCACAAACACGCAGGAGGCAGAAAACAAAAGTGCCCAATTCTACAGCAGGTCGAGCTCAGATCTTCCAAAACTTCATAAACAGATTAAAATGGCAACAACTATAAATCACATAGAATATACACTCCAGCGGCTCCATAGGGCTCACACTGCTGGTGCCGGGGGTGGGAATGGTGACTTTGGCTGGTTTCAGAGCTGCACTTGGGGACAAGTATCCACAGGGAATCCCAGAATGGTTTGGGTTGGAAGGGACATTAAAGATCACCCAGTTCCAACCCCCTGCCAGGGGAAGGGACACCTTCCACCAGACACTGACACCGGCAGCCTCCCCAACTTCATGATGAAGCCACCTGAGAAATCACCTTAAGTTAACTTTAGTTAAGTTACTCTGCAAGGAAAAAAACCACAAAGTATTTCTGGATGAGAGTAACAAAGAGAGAGACAGACCGACATATAAACGCAGCTATCTACAGCCACTTTTAGATTGCTTATCTACTCTTCCCTCAGTAGGGCATTACAGGCAATTCTATAACGGGTCGGTTGTATGAACACAAAACCAAAATTTAAAAACAACCTAAACGGGAAACAGAGCACTCCAAAGTTACCCTGAGCACACCCGGTAATTCGTACATCTGTGTTTTACACGCGAACCGCCCGCCCAGAGAGCAGCGAGGCTGAGGATCCTCCCATCCCACACTTCGCTGTGTCCATCCTCTGCTACCTTTGCCAGCGCTCACCGGAATACACCCCTCACACGCGGTATTCCTTGCAAAGTTTATTGAACAACCACAGCAGAAGGGACACTGCGCCCAGGCTCCGTTAAAGTCCCGCCTCCCGCGTTACCAAGTTCTGCCGGCGCCGACCCGCGGAGCTCCGGCAGCGCCGTGAGCAGGAACCGGCGCCGGTACCCGCCGGTCAGGGGCTGCCGGAGCGGCCCCCGCCGGACAAACCCCCCGCGCACCTTTGCGGAGCTCCCGGTGCCACACGGCGACGATGGGCCCCGCGTGCTTGCGGTGGTGGATGAGCCACAGCGAGAGCGTCTGCACGCTCTGCTGCGAGTTGCTCAGCTCCGACAGCTTCTTCTCCAGCGCCGACTCCGAGAAGGAGGACATGGGGCCG
>WEIV01020548.1:242584-267835 GCA_013390005.1 Calyptomena viridis
GTGCGGGCCCTGCGGCTCCGTCATGGCCGTGTTCGATACCCCGCAGGCGGCTTTCGGGGCGCTGCGCCCTGCCTGCGTGCAGCTGACGCGGGCGCAGACGGTGGAGAACGTGCGGCGGCTGCAGGCGCACTTGGCCGCGGTGAGCGGCGCGGCCCTGCAGGAGCTGCAGGAGTACGTGCTGTTCCCGCTGCGCTTCGCCCTGCGGGTGCCGGGCCCCAAGCAGGAGCGGCTGGTGCAGAGCCTGGTGCAGTGCATCTCCTCCGTGCTCGCGGTGACGTGTGTGAGGAAGCAGGAGCTGCTGCAGGAGCTCTTCTCTGAGCTCTGCACCTGCCTCGCTCCCCCTCCCAGCTCCGGCAAACCCGCCCCGCTGTCCGAGGAGCTGAAGCTGGCTGTGATCCAGGCACTCCACACCCTGATGCATTCGGCTTATGGGGATGTTATCCTGTCTCTGTACCAACCTTCCACCCTTCCGCTCTTGGGATTTGCCGTGTCTTTGCTTCTGGGCCTTGCAGAGCAAGAAAAAGCAAAGCAAATCAAGATCTCTGCTTTGGAGTGCTTACAGGTCCTGGTTCTACAGTGTGGCTGCCAGGAGCACCGACACCTGGAAGAAGATGAGGCACAGCAATGTGGGGATTTGTTTGCTTCTTTTCTGCCTGGGATTTCCATTACACTGTCTCGGATTATTACTGGAGACATCAAACAAGGTCACAAAGCCATCGTTTCTGCCATCAGACTCTTCTATCTGATTGTTGGCTTGGTAATGGCTGATGCACAGCTAGCCAGAATCCCAAAGAGTAAAGAAAAGCTGCCAGCAGAACAAAGCAGAATATCAGAGTTAATGGTCCATAGAGGACCTGACTGGAGTAAAAGTACTGCTGAAAAACTCTGTCTCCTCCTGCATAAAGTGGTTGAATCTTCTTCAGTTCACCCTCACTGGAAGGTGAGACTGGAGCTGGTAGAACTAGTCCACCACTTACTGAGGAACTGCAGTCAGTCTCTGGTGGACTCATTCAGTCACCTCTTAAAGGCCTTGGTTGGGCTGGTTAACGATGAGAACAGCGAAGTCCAGAGCAGGTGTAACGAGGTTCTGCGAGGCATTGCAGAGCAGAGGATCGTGGCACAGAACAGGGCTCTTGCTGACGTCCTCTCCGAGAACCTCCATTCCCTTGCCACAGCCCTTCCTCGCCTGATGAACTCTCAGGATGACTCGGGCAAGGTTTCCACGCTGAGCTTATTGCTTGGCTACCTGAAGCTGCTGGGCCCCAAGATTAACATCGCCCTCAACTCCGTGTCCCACCTGCACCGCCTGTCCAAGGCGCTGGTGCAGGTTCTGGAGCTGGATGTGACAGATGTGAAGATCGTGGAGGACCGGCGCTGGGGGCCACCAGGCTCCTTGCAGCAGGGTGTGCAGAGGGGCAGGTGCCACAAGAAATACTTCCGTTTCTTCACGGAGAAGAAAGTTTTCCAGCTCCTCCAACAAGTGTGTCGGGTTCTTGGCTACTATGGGAACCTCTATTTGCTTGTGGATCACTTCATGGGACTGTACAATGAGTCTGGCCTGTACCGAAAGCAGGCAGCCATGGTCCTCAATGAGCTGGTCATGGGAGCTGCCGGACTGGGAGTGGATGTCCTGCAGGAGAGGGAAGTTCCGCCAAATCTGGATGATCTCAAAGGGTCCGTAACATCCATTTTGGATGAGTACATGGACCAGGCGAACTGGTATTTGATCACTAGCACTGACACAGAAGAAAGCAGCTCTGAGCACTCTGTGCAGCACTCAGGACTCACTGTCCGTCTGGGAGGTCCGTGCAGCAGTGTCCTCCTTCCGTCCCCAGAGCCCCACGTCACAACCCGCACCATGAACAGCAACATCTGGCAGATCTGCATCCAGCTGGAGGGCGTTGGCTGCTTCGCCACCGTCCTCAGAAAGGAGTTCCGGCTGCTGTTGCTGTCAGCTCTCTACCCTGTGCTGGAAAAGGCTGGTGACAGGACTCTGCTCATCAGCGAGACAGCACTGGGGACATTGGCAGACATATGCGAGGCCTGCAGTTATGAGTCGGTGCAGTGTTTGATTAATGAGAATTCTGACTATCTGGTGAACGGGATTTCCCTGAATTTGCGCCAGCTGGCACATCAGCCACATGCTTCCCAGGTCCTGGACACAATGCTGAGACATTCAGATGCCAGCTTGCTGCCACTGGTAGAAGATGTTATCCAAGATGTCCTGTCCGCACTAGATCAGTCTTACAATAACCAGGCTTCCACCTTCCTCAGGGTCCTCCACTCAGTCACGACAGCTCTAGGTACCAAAATGATGTTTACTTTGTGTGATTCAGCCTTGCTGTCCGTGAGGGTACTTGTCTTGCACCTTTCCACTTGCCATAGGAGCTTTCAGGTAGCCAAGGTGCTGCAGGGCGATGGTCACTATGGTTTGCTTCATTGGGCAGCACTCAAGCAAAGCTTACCAGTAGCTTCCCCTCTGCAGTTTCTGTCTGGCCTGCAGCCTTGCAGGAACATGTCCTTTAGTGGCTGAGAAAGGATGGATCCACTGCCTCCATTAGTGTTCTGTAGGAGCACATGGAGTGTATTCCTTTTTGTTTTTAACATTGCCATATCATCAGAGAGGTGACGGGAATGTGACGGCAGGTTCCTGGATCTGTAGTGCTGTCCCATGAGATATGAGAGCCAAGCTCATCTCTCAAGGAATCATAGCACCTTTCTGACTTGCAGGAGGGGATCGTGGTTGTTCAGTGACGTGTTGGTTCCTCTTTTGCAGTCCGGTGGTTTGGAATGCCCAGCACTGAGGAACACCAGCCAAGACAGACTGACAAGGGGCAAAGTGGAGCTCGGTCCCAAGGGCAGCAGGAGGGAACAATGACAAGGCAAGAAGTGGAACGATTCTTCTTTGACTATGTGAGCCAGAAGCAGATTGCAGAGGGTGATCTTCCTGACACAGGGGAGGAGGAGGCAGGTCAGTACTGTGTGTGGCTGGAGGAGAGCATGTTCAGCTTGCAGGGAGACCATGACCTCTTAGGTGTCCTTTTGTCGCATGGAGGACCTGGGACCCAGCTGACAGTCTCAGCTCTACTTCGAGCTGACCTTGGTTCATGTAAGGTCCTGCTGGGTGTTCTTGCTTTGTTCTTTAAGAGGACAGTAGCAAAATGTTTGCAGATCAAGATTTCTGTAGGTCTAAGACACAAGAGCACTATTTTTCCTTACCTCAAAACAGGTCATTTGGGTTCAGGACCAGAAGTTTCCTCTTTCCAGGGTCCTACTGCATTTTCCTCACACTCCCTTGGGAACCCCAGTACCATTTTCTCCTGGCTAATGATGCCACCACTCCTTCCTTGGCAGACCCTGCAGACATTCATATAGGGTATTCTTTAGTCACTACTGGGCTGTGCTGCAATCCTGACCTTTAAATACTTCATCTTTAAATACCCAGGCTTTTCATTTTTAATAAAAATCAATGGGAAATAAGTCCATGGTGAGAAGAGACTGCAAATGTCAGACCAATCGCATTGTCCAGTAACCTTCCCTAGTCCCATACTCTTAACTGAACCTGACACTGACTCACAGAACTCAAGCATAGACTTGACTATATCTAATTACATTAAAAAATGCCAAAGACCTCAGGAATTTGGAAAGTAGTTGTGGGTGGGTATTATGAGCTCCCAGAGCTCCCAAGTCATTCTCATCGCTTCACTGATGGTTTTGTCTTCCAGAGGAGGTTCCCCCTCTTGCTAAGCCAGAGCCCAACAACTCTGACACCGAAGGAGAGGCTCCACTGCCGAGCCATGCTCAGCTGGCCAGGGATGTGATGGAGAGGTGCATCCACTTGCTGTCTGACGGGAGCCTCCGAGTGCGACTGAAGGTCAGTAATGGCCTGTTCTGAGGGGACAGATGGTGCCCATGGAGGGGCTGGTAGCTCGTCAGCGTGTGCACCGTGCACGTTGGGCTCCCTGCCATCACCAGGCTCGTGCTACCATATGCTCAAGCAGGACAGATCCTCCAAGCCTGGCAAGAGAAAGGAAAACAGTTTTTTGGGAGCAGTCTGGGTTAGGAATGGCAGCCAGGCTGAAGAGAATCTTAAGGGTGGCTTTGTATTGGGCACCTTCCCTTTATGCTCATGACAGTTAAGTCTTGTGCCTCAGCCTTTGGTGGAGGAAGCAGAAGCATCTTTCTCCCATCTGGGCCTGCCATCCCCCCTCCTTGGGCTGATGAGCGTTTTTGAAGTTGCTGGGGTGATGATAAGCAGGGCTAAAAGCCTGGCTTTTTTTGTAATTATGAAAATCCTTTGAAGGTGTCCTCCTTTGAAAGTGCAAAGCGAGACAGAAAATGCAGCAGTGAGGCATAACCCAGATTCTCAGCCCAGCGGCCCCAGCTCTGCCAGGTGATCCTTTTGCTACAGCCACAGTGGGGTTCCAAATGTGCAGTTCAGCCTGTGGGATCAAGCCAGGAATCCTGCCCTGCTCCCAGCATAGGTTATATCAGTGCAGTGCTTGTCCCTTTCCAAACAGGCCTGTTCTCTGAGCACTGTTCACTTGTCCCAGTTCCTGCTGTGGTAAAACCACACCCTTTGCTATTCAAACCCTCCTCCCTTCCAGCTTCCTGGTGTGATGCTGGGATCCACCTGAATGCCTGGCACTGCAGCACTCAGAGTCTGTTCCCTCCCTTCCTGCCCAGGTCCTGGACGTGCTGGAGCTCTGTGTAACTGTGCTGCATCCTCATGGAAACCATCTGCTTCCCATGGCTCACCGTGTCTGGCCAGCTCTTGTCACCCGGCTGATTAGTGACGACCCTCTGGCAGTGCTCAGAGCCTTCAAGGTATGGCAGTGACTGCCAGCAGCCTTCAAGCTGGGGCTTGGAAGGGAAGTGGATCCGGCAGTGCTGCAGCCCAGGAGAGGAGCACCAAGCCTGTGCAGTGAAGTTTAAATGTGGTTTGGAGCATGGGGGTCCCTTCCCTGCAGTGGGTGGGCTTGTACCACTCCCACTGGAGCTTGTCCACAGGTAAACCCTTGACAGTGTTCCTAGGGGAAGCAGCAAGGCGGTGGTTATTGCAGGGACAAGGAAAATAGCACAGCCTGAGTAGCTGTCAGAGGCACTGTACAGTGCAGCTTGGCCTTGCTGGAGCCACAGTTCCAGCATCCCCTTTGGAAGTCTCAGACTGAAGATAAAGGAATATTTCATGATGGAGGCATTGACAGGGGAAGGGAGAGGTTAAACAAAGACTTGGCCTTATAATGACATTATTAAAGAGCTCCTGACCTTGTCAGCTGGCTGCATTCTCCTCCTGACTCACAGGCTGGCCAGTAAAGCATGTTTCCAGAGGTTGCCAGCCCCAGGGTTTCATAGGGATCCATCAGCTCGGCAGAATGAGATCCATTTTAGAATCCTTCTGAAATTCTCTCTAAATTCCCTCTGTGAATAAAGAGAGTTTTGATTCCCCAGATTCAAGAAGCCACATGCTAGAATTTCAGAGTAGCCATACCTGTCATGTGCCTGCCCTTGAAGGGAGAGATTGCTATACAAAAACTAATTAACTCTTGGAATGTTCAACTGATCATTACAATTAGCACCCAGCTTGGGTTTTGTTGTACGAATTCCCTTTGGAGCATCTTCCTGCCTAAATTCCAAGACAAGCAGTGCTGTATCACTGTAAGGCAAACACAACATAACCAGCATCTCAGTCTTGCACACCAAGACCATGAGCCCAGTAAAGTTCCAAGAGAAATCAGCATTCTGGCCCCATGGATCCCCTTTTGTTTTTACATGTATTTAGGACCATTCTCTACTCAGTTTGGGTTTGATCCCAGGCACACACCAGTAGTTCTGGATGCCCTGTGCTGTGGCCAGTTGGCCTTTCTGTCCCTGGGGTGCTTGGAAAGATGGGCTGTCTACACCACAAAGGGGATTTAATGATAGGATGATATTTAATGGTATTTTCCATCAGATGCTCCTCCAGTAATTTTGAGTAAGACTGCACAGCTGCTCTTGCCTTTACTGTGCTAATGAGAGAAGGGCAGCCCAGGAGGTCAGACAGGTGAACACTGCAGAGCAGGGTGCAGCTCATTCAGCCTCTCAAACATTCACCTTCTGCTTATTATGGAGAAACTGGGGCAGGTGTGGTCACATTGCTCTCACCTGCAAAAAAAATTCTCCAGGGAAAATGAAAGCCTCATCCCTGAGCTGGTGTGGATCTCTGAGCTCCTCCCAGGCCCGTGTGCACTGCAGCCCTGTAACTGGTGTCTCTCTTAGGTGCTGTGTACCCTTGCTCAAACATGTGGGGACTTCTTGAGGCAGAGATTCTCCAAAGATGTCCTGCCCAAGCTGACCAGTTCCCTCCTCAGCCAGGCCCCAGTGAGTGCCAGAGCTGGGCCCGTGTACAGCCACACACTCGCCTTCAAGCTGCAGCTGGCTGTGCTGCAGGGGCTGGGCTCTCTCTGCGAGAGGCTGGACATGGGTGAGTACCAGGGGGAAGCACAGGTTGTATGGATCTCTGCCAGAATTACCTCTTCTTTCATCTCAATTTGCTGCTTCTCCTGTTGCCCCAGGGGATTGATTACCCATTTAGTTCCTGCTGGGCCTGAATTTGTCCTCTTTGGGAGCCTTATAAGGAAGGGCTGGGCACTCCTTGCTCCCCGGGAGACATGGGAAAGAGGGTTCTCAGCACGTGCAACTGCAGCATGTGCTTATCACACTTGTGCATGAGGAGGGGGTACAAAGTGGAGTTCCTGGATTGCTGCATGGCCTGTTGGACTATGCTTTGTTCTCGCCTTTCAAACTGGAGCCCTTATAAAACTTCTGACTAGCTTGGCTGGCTCTGTTTTGGAGCATCTCTCCGAGTGACCCTTTAAATCCAGAACATCACACTCTTCTGAATGAAACTCTCAGAAATTCTTCAGAGTTAAATTTCTGGAGCTGACTGATGAGGGGGAAGGTTTGCTGGCGAGTTGCTCTTTTCCTCTCAGTGCCCTTGATTGCTTTCCTGGCTTTGCAGCAAGATGCTTAAGAGGCAAGGTCAGAAGAGCTCTGGGGTCAGACAGCTCAAAGGCTCAGAAGGCTCTTGCTGCCAATTTGGAGCTGATTCCATTAGGCAGCAGCCGCTGAGGAGGTCACCTCCTACCCTTCTTTCCTGTTCCATTTCTGCAGGCGAGAGTGACCTGAATAAAGTGGCAGATGCCTGCCTGATTTACCTCAGTGCCAAGCAACCCATGAAACTGCAAGAAGCTGCCCAGAGGTAATGTCTCTTAAATGCAGGTGTATTGGGTGTGCAGATAATGGGGGACAGAAGCATGGTGATCCCATTCCTTTTTCCCCTCTCCCATTGGCCCCCCCTCTTCCTTTGAGTCCTGTACAATAGGGCCTCTCATGGAAGCCTTCAGTGTTGAGGTATCAAAATGAGCTAGAGAGGTCAGCTGTCAGCTTGCACAGAAGTTACAGCTGATTTTCAGGTGACCTTTCAGTGCATTTGGGGACAGGGGAAGATTTGCTACTTGCTTTTTCCTATGCCTGAGTGCTTGGGGCTCTTGGCCCACTGGTGGCACCAAACTGCAGAGGAAAGACAGCTATGGAAGAGGAGGTGCCAGGCATTCCTTTGTACTTTATCACTTAATACCTTCTGCAATCTGGGGAATTTACTTCTGTTATCCTTCCCTTTTCCCTGGGGTCCTGTGATCACACCAACCCAGGCTCTGCCAGGTGGACTGGAGTTTGTTTGGAAAGCTGTCAGTCTTGGCACCAGTGTTGCTCTGAGAACACTGGGAGAGTCTAAAAGAGCACAGACAGTTTAGGTGAATACACACCATCCCTATGAAGTGTTGACAGACATACTTTGCTGCTTCGTGTAGAAAACCCCAGTCAGCATGTTCCTGCTGTCAGGATAAGAGATCACTATTGTAATATGTTGTCACCTGGAACTAAGACCAGACATTTTAGGAGACAAAACAAGTCCAGTTGCAGAACACAGGACATAAATCAGAAAGTTGTGCCCCTCTGCTGAAGGACAGGGGGTGAAAGCTGGCCCCCCCTCTTCCTGTGTGGCCAGCTCTGCCCTCCCCCAAGGGGAGGGGAAGCCAGCAGGTTCCGCAGGCTCTGCAGATTTCGGATTTCCAGGGCACGCTGCTGGAAAGGGAAGCAGAGGGAAGTGCAGCCCATCCATTCCCTTTGACAAAGCACAGGCTCCTGGGAGGTGCAGAGTGTGAGGGGCTTTGTGTGGCTGGGCAGCAGTTCAGAGCGAGTGCTCTCCGGAGCTGGAGCATTCCTTTGTTTGTGTCCCTGCGCGGGTGGGAGCAGGTTTATTTTTACCTTGGAGGCTTTCATGGCAGCACAGCGGGCTCCAGCAGCGTTTGTTCTGCAGAGGGGCTCTGCCCTGTGGGCGTGCAAACCCTTAATGCAATAAAGCATCGTCTGTGCAAGCAGTGCTGGATGGAAAGCAGAACACCAGGATTCATCTAGATACTTGGAATCTGAAGCTTTTAAATCATTAACCAAGCAGCTTGAGAAGCTGTGCAATTTCCCCCCCTCAGCAGGGGTGAAGGGAATACAAAATGAGCCCTTTTAGAAGCTGCATGGTGAAGTGAGCTCACTTGTTGGAGGGAAAGGGCAGCAAAGTTCAGGGCAAGTAACATTTTTCTCCTGCATGTTATTTTTGTTCTATTTTAAGGGAAAAATGCCATATGTTTTGCTTCTCCCCCATACCTTTGATGCACCATACATCACGCATGTCACTGAACCAAGCTGCTCACAGAAGTCCTTGCTCTCTCCTTTTTAACTCCATGGACCAGATACATGTATGCAGTAAGGCATGTCTGGCCTGACACTAACCAGCACATTGCAGCCCTTGGAGGTTTCTTCTGGGTTTTTTTCTAGTTGAGTCCTGTGTGATCCCTGTTCTTGGAGCCTTGGAGGGATCAGAGTTAGTTGTATCACACTCACTTTTAACTATAGTACCTGATATGAGGTTTTAGCTTGGAAAAGTCACAAGTAGTTTGCACCATAACAATCACCTCCAGCACCTGGATAAGAATCACTTCTCAGCCACGCTTCAATTTCCATCCTCCAGCTGCTGAACCACACCATTCCTCTTAAGTTCTGACCCTTCTCCTTCCTCTGCATGTGCCTGAAAGTAATCCTGCAAACTGACACAGGTTGTCACACATAAGGCCCTTTCCATCTAGGCAAGGGCAATGTTATCAGCCTGATACATGAGAAATTCTGCATTTTAAATGCTTCTAAAAACAGATAGGCCAGAACTAATCTTGGCCTCAGCCTGAGTGCCAGCATACGTCACATAACTCAGCTTTATCACTGCAGAAATCATATGAGGTAAAAGGATATTTGAAACCAGCTTGCCACAGTGATTTATACTAACTGGCCTTTGCTCAGCTCTTTGGATTCTCATTCAACTGATGGGTTGTGACCTGTCAAGAACAAGGTCAGGACTTCCAAAGTCAGTTGTAGCTCCAAACACCCTGCACTGATTCAGTGAGGATTGTATAGGTATGCAATAGACTGAGCAGAAATTTTGGGCCAAGGTATTGGAGCCACAATTAAAAAAGGGGGGAAAAAAAAGGAGTTTGGCTGTCATCCATGGAGGTTATCATGCCCCAAGGAGGCTGTTTAATCCCATTAATGGGACCCTGTAGCTTTATTAGATGAAGCAGTGGGAGTAGATGATTTTTGTAACTGCAGCTTCATGCAATACTCAACAGGCAAAAATAGAAGCTGGGAAAAAAAGAACTCCAGCATGTCTGAGAAGAGAAAATGCAACAATAACAATAGGCTTTACTAGAAGATAATTGTTGGGAGTATTCCAGGGGAGTATTATCCAAAGCTTTTTTAAAAAACCCAAACAACAAATGAAAAGCCAAATGCAAAAACACCAAAGAGACCAACCTACTGAAGAAGAGTTTGGGAACTCCAGGGAGCACTAGATAAGTCTTTGCCTTCATTGAAGATGAGCCAGGGCAAGGATGAGTGAAGTGCCCAGAAACACTTGAGAAGCAAAAGGGGGTTTGTGGGGCCCCAGTACTGGGAACAAGGACGGGGAGATGGTGGAAACTGAAAGTCACAATATGTAAATCCAAGCTTCTCTTCAATTCATGAAGTTGCATCATCCCAGACAAGCTTTTCACTCCAAAAAATAAAACTTTGAAGGAAAAGAGATTAAGAAATTGCCATTGGCCTCTCTCAAGACTGACCTTCCATTTTTTCAGTTTCAAGCAGTTTCAAGTGACTGTTTTGAAATTTACACTTCCCCCCTACTAAATGTTTACAGCCTGTGAAGTTTGTGTGACCTTTCAGCCAACAGTCTGGATAGGAATGGCTTTTTTTTTCCCCCCCAAGATACAGAAATAATTTTCACTGTGGTGGGCTGTATCCATTTAAACATTCAGCAGTGATAAAAAGCCAGGAAGCCTTGTCCTTTTACCAGCCTGGTTACTGTGCTGTGGCTTTGCTTAGAGCTGGGGAAAAGACAAGGCAACAGAACAAGCAAACTGCTCTGTGCTGTTAGAACTAAGTTTAGTGCACCTGGAACAAATATGAGCTATTTTGGGACCTTTTGAGATACTGAGGTTGATTATGCAGTTTACCTCTTTTGGTTTGGTTGTGTGGTTTATTGGGTACTCGTTGTCAGCTGTCATTCCCAGGCTGGGCTGAAGCACACCAGAACAGCCACCTGCACTAGACAAAATTCAATAAAGCGATATTTAGGTTAAAAAAAATGGGCAACAACAGAAAACAAACATGAATTAACCCCAGGATTCTTTGCTATGGAAACAGGTTGCTTGGAAACTACCCCAGAGTTAGTTTGAAAATGTAAAAGTCAAGTTGTTCTTTAAGCTGCAAAGCACTCCGGGCTATCAGGGATAATCACAGCCTGGAGCTATTATGGGCACCAGAGGCAGCAGATCTCCAAGGACTGGATAATCTCTGAGGGTCGATTTCCCCCCAGGGCAGCTGAGTGGGAAGAGGTTGGAGAGCAGTGTGTCTGTGCTGTGAGTGTAAGAGCTACAGCTGTGTGTTGGCTGGGGAGCATCAGCCAGTTGAAGAGTGTTCCCCATTCCCATATTTACTTCATAGCAATTCATCACCTTTGCCCAGTCCTATCCCAGCCATGAGGAACAAGGATTATCTTTCTGCAGCTGCCCACCAGCAGAAGCCCATCATAAACTGGGGGGAACTTGTGGGAGCTGGTGTTTGCTGGTAGACAGAGCTGTGTGCTCGTACTGCCACAGCCAAGGGAGCACCAGGAGGGCACTGACAGGGCTTGGAGAGCTGGAGGTGGGATATCAGTGGTGTGAGGTCCAGACCCTGCCCCGTGAGCCAGCCTGCACCTCACTTGGTCTGGCACCAGTCAGAGCAGTCCTTCCCTTCCAGCCAGCAGAGCTGCAGGAACAAAGCCAAGGAATCAAGGAGTCCCATGAGCTCACCTGCATCTGGGCATCCCATCCCACAGAAAAAGGTCATTTTGTAGAGGCAGCTGTTGCCAAGCCCAGCTATCACTGTGGAGCACATTCCTGCTGGTTCCTCTGGAACAGGCAGATAGGCACTGCCAGCACCTTTGGGAAGGGGCACTGCCAACAGCTTCAGAGGTGACATCTCCCCTCTTGCTGCTCAGAGACCTGCACTGAGGGACAGGCAAGGTGTAAATGGCAGAGAGGCAAAAGCAACAGCTTTGGCTACTTGTGGAGTAACAAGTCACAACATCAAGGTTATTGTGAAGAGGAGAGGGAGCTTTCTCATGCCTTCTCATTTCTGTGCTCTTTCAAGTTACCCATGGCACTGCACTCCCTTTGAGGTGAGAGCTTCTCAAAGGGATTTCTCCCTGCTTTACATTGGAAGCAAGCTCACTTTAGGGACAAAAATTCTTCAGTGAAAAGTTTGGACAGCAGTCAGGTCTGGATTTTGTGTGCATTTTGTAGCAGGTGATCTTTGCTTTTGGAGAGGCACCATTCAGTTCCGTGGTTCTTGGGGAAGCAGAGACAGACCTACATGGTTTCTCTTCCTGTTACATCACTGAGGCCCTGTTCTCCTCACAGCCCTATGATTTCACTGAAAACTAGAGACCTAAAGATGTGTGGCTGGGCTTTACTGGGATCTTGGAAAGCTGTCCTGTAGGTTTGAGTGCTTAGTACCCTTAGTGCTCACAGGGCACTCGGCACTATGCAGGTAGAGGCACTGTTGGGGCAGCCTGCAAATTCCAGTCTAATTTTGTCCATGGCACAGCCAGAGAACTTAATACCAGTTAAGCCCAGTCCACCTTCTGTCCACCCTGACGCAGACCTAGCTAAGCCTAAAGGTTACTGCAGGGAGAACTGGCAGGAAGGGGTAAGCATAAGTCACACAAATCAGCCGTTTGCTCTTTAGCTCCTCGAGCTTCCTGCTCTCCAGCAGCTCAGCTGGGGCCCAGTGTGAAGGACAGGCTGCAAAGGCAAATCCCATCTTACCAGAGTATTGAAATGTAAAGTGAAAACCATCAATGCAGCAGTAAAGCCGTGGGTGGAGGAAGTTGCAATTACTCTTTTCCTTTGTTGCTTTTTTCCTTGTTAACAAAGGTTGTGTTTTGTTTTAAAATCCTGCTTTGTGAAAGGTGCTGTGCAGAAGGAAGAAAATCGGAGGCAGCTAATAAGGACTTGGGATGGGGGGAAACCTCACATGAGCAAAAACCCCTCCAATACGGCATAGTACTGGGGGCCCTCCCTTGGGGCCCAGCCCGGGCAGCTCTCCCCAAAACCCTTTGGTTTCCCACTTCTGGAAAGAGACAGAAGCTCACATGGGTTAACTCGCTCCCCAAAAATCAGAGCGGGAGGTGAACAACACAGGCAGCTTCTTTTAAGATCTGTCTGCAAGAACTGTTGTCAAAAAGATCCCAGACATGAGCAGCATATCGAGAGCCCTGCAGTCACCTCCCCAGCATGTGGGACAGGCTGGTTTAGAGAGGCTTGTGCCAGCAGCAGCCCACAATGCCAGGATCAAGCCTGGGTCAGTTCTGCACCAGCTGCTTGTTTGATGTCCATAACTGACTGTGCAGCATAGTAAATATTTTTCTCCCATGTGCCTGTAGCTGTGAGACACAGAAGTGCTTTCTCAGGCACAGGGGCCACTGCACTGCCCTCTGTAATGGAGCCACCGAGTCTGTTCAGCTGCCAGAGGTCACCAACATCAAAGCTTTCCACAGCTCTTAATGACCCCGAGTGCCAACCAAAATGCCTTCTTACTCTTCTTTCCTTTCTTCCGTTTTCCAAAGTGTTTTCCTCCACTTGATGCACGTGGATGCTGACAGCACCTGGCTGCTCCTGAACGAGGTGTGCTGCCCCGAGCAGTACGAGCCCCCCCATTCCAGCCTGCGGCCCGTGAGGCTCCGTGGGATGGGGCAGCCACGGAATGAGCTCACTGACAACGTGCTGCTCCTGCTGCAGAGGCTGCAGCAGCAGGAGAGCACAGGGCCGGGGACCAGCACACAGGAGGCATCTCCTTCCTGACAGACCTACACGGCAGCCAAGAGGGGAAAGAGGAATTGCCAGGATAGAGCTTACCTGGGAAAACACCACCATTGAGACCCCAAATAATTCAGGAGCAAAGGAAAGGCTGCCCAGTCCAGGGCACTGGCTGAGACACCTCATGGCAGAAGGTTTACTTTTTCAAGCGGTGCTTGAGGATGAGGTGGTTACGTGACCCTGACTCCTCCTGACTTGTACCTCTCCAGGAGCGTGTGCAGAGAAAACAGAACATCTATTTCAAATTTTCCAGTACAAAGAGCAAGTCATCTTCCAGAAATTACTTCCCAACCCTTGATCCTTGGGGGTGCCACTTCAGCACCCTCTACCCCCCTCTGACCTCCTCACAGCTGTGATGATCCCTCCTGTTCTCAGCTGGACAGTGTCTCCAGCTCAAAGAAAAAGCTTTTTCTCACCTTGACCCTTACCAAGAAGAGAATCTTGTTTGGGATGCACTAAAAACCTGTTCTTTTTTAAGACCAGTTAATCTCAGAAAAACTTAAAGTGCATTTCCAATAAATTCCTCACCAGTGTTACTGGCAAGAACAGTGTGTCCTCTCAGAAGCATTGGGGCTGCTCCTCACACCTGCAGTTTGCTGAGACTGGCTGGAGGCAGCCAAACGTGCTCAGCTCCCCATCTCACCATCTGTGAGGTTCTGTAGAGAATCAGCCAGCCCCGATTTACACCTGGGAGTGATTTATGATTTCTTTAGTGCCCAGGTCACCTGATTCTCTCAAGCAATTTCTAACCCCCCACCCCACTCCAAGAAGAATTAGATCAGGTACCTACCTGTGCCCTGGTACTGGCTCTGCCATCCATGGTCAGACGATGCTGGCAGTGACACGGGGGTGGTGTGAGCACCCTGGTACCACGACAGTGCCATGGTTTGCCCAAGCAGGTACAGTGTGGTGCAATGAGCAGAGGAGAACTCATCTTTGGGGTCAGCTCACTGCCCTGCCAAGGGGCCTCCCCGCTGGATCACAGCTCAGCTGCTGCTCACCCAGGAGCAGCTTTGGCATTCTCCAGCTCCCACATCCAGGGACTCTGTCCCCAGAGACTGTACACAGCACTGCTTTGCTTGGCTGCTCACAAATCCAGCTTCACCTGCTCCTGGCAGCAGGCTGCCTCCAGACACTTGGGGAAGTTCTATGCAAGCAAAGCAAAGGGATAGACCTTGACTGTAAATTTGGGAGCAGAAACACAAAAACCAAAGCAATAAACGGATTGTTACATGAAACAGGCTTTGTGCATCACTGTTGGGAATCCTGGGTGAGCATCCAAAACATGTCTCTCCTGGTGGGCTTCAAGGGGCACCGCTACTGCTGCCCACATCTCCCCTCATCTCCCTGATTTTATTCAGGCTTTACTACTTATTGCTTCCTCAGGGAAAACACAAGTCAGTGGCTTTTTAGACAGTAGGACAGGGCTGCAGGTCAGCTTTATCCTTTTTTAATATCTGTTTAGTGCTTAACGCTGGTTGGGTTCTGTACAAAGGAGCCTTCAGAGCTGGTCTGACAAGGCAAGCAGGGAAGTGAAATACTTCCTGTGGTCTCCAAGTGCCCTTGGGGCTGGTGCAGTTCTCTGGGTTGTAGCAGTTGATAAAACTCATCCATCAGGTGCAGATGCTGCATCCAGCCTGGCTCTGCTCGCCTCTGCAGCAGTGGGGGCTCCGAGGACCCAGCCTGCCCATGCCAAGGCTCACCATCCCACAGGACAGGCACAGAACCTGAGGGCAGCACTGTCCCATCACTGCCCAGGAACCAGCCATGTCCCCCAGCTGGGGCTCTGCACAGCTGACTGCACCAAGACGCCCACCCAGAGCCTCAGTGGCTCCTGGTGCTCTCCCCAAGATTGTCCCCTCAGCTTCAGCAGGTGGGTGCGAGTGGTGGGAGTGGCTGCCCTGCCTGTCACGGCTCCTCTCAGCTTCGTTATCGCCCGTGCTTTATTGGAGACAGAGTAAATGGCTTTTGTCTGAAGCAGGATAATGGCCTGAAGAGAGACTGTGTGGAAATGGCATTTTCATGAGGCTGATTCCTCCCCAGCAGTGACTTGCATATTTAGCTCAGCCCCTTTTCAAGCCCAGGGGTTTCGCTGCTGGCACACTGGGAGCAAGGCACCCAAGCAGCCCCCAACCTGCTGGGATCTGCATCCAGCTGGGGGCAACCCCCTGGCTCACCCCACTCCAGCGACCCTTGCTGGGAAAAGGGAGCCAAAAAACCTGTGTCTAGCCACCTCCTTCGTGCAGAAACCCAGATGGAACCATGGAGGACCCCCACACCCAGGGGCACAGTCCCATACACAGCTCCCAGCACAAGGTGCTGCTGGGCCCCACACACGGATCCAGCAGGGTCCTCTCCTCCAACTCCCACTCCCAAGATTTAACATGAATGCAGCAAAATTCATCTCTTGTAATAAAACCTGTTGTTGTTAAAGCTCGCCTCCAGGTTTTACAAATCACTACACTGCACAGCAATTTGTTTACTCCCCATTTGAGGTGATTTGCAGCCTACTGCCCTCCCCAGTACATTTCTGGCTCTTCCTTTTCCTCTGCCTGTGGACTGTTTTTTGCTGTGCCAGTGACCAATGTACTTCCCAATCCATCTCCTTCCCCCAGCAATCCCACTCCCTGACTGAGAGAATCCAGGCACAGTCCCCACCCCACAGCTCTGCCAGGGATCCCTATGGCACAGCCACCATTATTGCTTGTAGCAAAGTGGAATTTTTCACAACTGTCCAGGTGGCAAAGGTGACCATGGCTCCACAAGCACCAGCCACTCGTGCTAATTCCTGCCCCCCTGCACAGGCTGACACCAGCCAACAGCTCTTACTCCTTCACATCCCTGGAGGAAGAGGTGAGTAACAAGCTGCAAGGGAGCTGGGGGACTTCAGGCAGCTGGGGCTGGGTTGGGCATTGCTAGTGCTGAGAGCTGCTTGCCCACCAGAAGGACAGAACCAGGTCCCAGGGACAGCCAGCACCTTCCTCTGGGGAATCCCCCAACTGTTAGGCTGGAAACCTAGTCTGGGCACCCAGCAGCACAGAAAGGCACTAGACCCTGGCAGCCCCAGCTCACCTGGTCATATCCTGCACCCCACAGGGCAACAGCAGCAACTTGCTCCCAGGCTAGGTAGGAGCTCTCCAGCTGAAGCTTTTAAACCTGAGCCCTCAGCTGCAGGTGATGATGCTGATGCCCACCCCCACAGGCATCCCCATCCCATCCCCACTGTGCTAGAGAGCACAGACCCACAGAGACTTTGTTTAAAGAGCTTTATTAGCTGCAGCAGGTCTGGTGGTGACAGGCTGAGCGGCATGAGTGGGTGGTGGCATGGGAGCAGTGCTGGGAGGCTCAGGACCCCCATTTCCCTCCCCAGCTCCATCCACAGTAGAGTGGACACCTGAGGGGGTACCAGGGACAGGCTCTGCCATTTGCACTGCGACACAGGAGCCCATGAGCCAGACCTTGACCAGGGCAGCGTGGTGCCATGGTGCGGGAGAGAGGAATGCTGAACTGGGAGAGGGGGGCAAGAGCCACGTTGGCACAGGCAGCAGGATGGAGCGAGGGTGGATGGGGCTGGTGGATGAGCCCCTGTCCTCTGTCAAATGCAAAGGGCATGGCTCCCTGGGCACGCACGGAGCACGGGCAGCTGCCTGGCTGAGCGATGCCGGAGTGTGCCAGGAGTGTGCCATGCCATCCTTCCTCTGCTGATCTCAGGCCTTGACGTGCTGGGGGAGCTTTGGGGCAGGCAGGGGCAGGGCAGGGAAGGGCGATATACACGGGCTGTAGGATGGAGGCTGGAACTTAGATATGCACTGTGGGGCTGGAACAGAGCAACTAAATGGGGCAATCTACAGGAAAAGGCAGCTGGTTCTGCAAAGCACGAGGGAGGGTAGGGGAGGGGTCCCGTGGACAGGGGGGTCTCCACTGGGTAGGGAGCTTGGGCACAGCACAGTCCACAGCACTGTGGGGGCAGCAGGCAGTGGGTGCCCACCCACAGAAGGTCATGGCCCTGGCCCCAGGCACAGTCCCAGCAATGTGCCCCTGGCGTGGACATGGTCCTGCACCTGCACCGAGCCCTGACACCGCTGCACCACAGGACCAGGGGGAAGAAACCTGCAGCAGCCAGTGGGAGAGGGAGGTGGTGGGGGGTGGTGAACAAGACAGGGTGGTGGGGCCAGTCTCTGGCATGGGGTGCAGGACCCTCGATGGCTCTGCTGAGTCCAGGGCGGAGGGGGGCTCTGGCATCCCCCCACACCGCCCGCCTACAGCACACAGGAGGTGTCTGCCGAGCGCTTCTTCAGCTCCTTCCCAGCTTTGTGGTGATGATGGTGGTGGTGCCCATGGGCTGAGCCCGGCACAGCAAGGTCTGCCAGTGGGGCTCCCCGCAGCTCGGTGTCCTGGGGGTGCCCTGGGCCCCCCGCTGCCTCCACTCGCAGGTACGCCTTCACCTTGTGGTGCCGTGCCTTGCCGTCGCTGGAGTCGATCACCCGGCACTCATATGTCCCCTCATCCTCCAGCTTCACCCGTGACAGCCGCAGCTTGTGGGAGATGTTGCTGCCAACCACCTTCACCACCTGCATTGGGGCAGATGGGGGTCAGGTGGTCCCCAGGACTCCCACTGCCCCCCCAGACCCACCCGGGTCAGTGCCACCTCAGACCATGTGCCACCATGCGACGGCCCAGCCACATGCTGGGGAGGACACAGTGAAGGGGGGCAAAGCCAGGCAGTTGGCACAGGGGGGACCCAGCCCAGGCCCACGGGATGATGGAAGCCCTGGCTCGCACCCGGCCGTGCAGGGCTCAGAGATCGATGCGGAACCACGCTGGCTAATTAGCTTTTCTACCAAATTGATTCGCTCTCAGTATTTATCACCCAATGAAATTTAAGACTTACTCACTAGCCAGAGCCACGGCTGCTCAGGGCTGGGTCAATAAATCAGATTTATAACCCGCCCCGAGGCCCCTGGCTCCGTTCCCTATAATCACACTAGATGGCAAAGGCCATTTTTCTACTCGCCGCTGCATTTGTTAGCTAAGGATTTTATGGTGTTTGGAAACGGGGCTGGATAGAGGCAAAATCCATGCCAAGCGACAAAAGAGGCAGCACAGGGACCAGGACCCCTCAGTGTCCCCTCAGCCTCACACCATAGAGGCAGCCATCACTGGTGCATGCAGGCACATGCACATACAATCACACATGAGCACACACAAAGCCCTTGTGTTCAGCTGCTCTGCACACCACGGGCTGCTGAGAGGCAGCTGGTGCTGCAGGTCATGGCTGGGGCCACCCCTAAGGGTATCTCGAGGGTGCTCAGAGCCCATGTGCAGCCATGAGTCCCGATCCTGCATCACCAGGAGTGGGAGTCTGGGAGGACAGGACAAGGCACAGGCTGGAGCTGCCAGGCCCTGGTGCAAGCGTGCCTGGATGCTGAGGCTGTCATGGGAAAGGAGCCTCAAATAAACCTCTTTGTCGGAAGAGCCAGAAGTCACTGGAATTAATGGCTGGGAAATTCAGAACTAATAAAATAAAACCCCAATTTGCTGGTGCCGCCAGTGGCCACGGAGCTGCTGCCCAACAGGTCACTGAGCCTCAGGAGGGAGGATTTTATGACCAGCCATAAGTCTTGTGGCTCGGCCAGCACAGACAGCAGCAACAGCCCTCATTGACCACAGGAACAGGGCAGAGCCCCTAGCACAGCCAGGATGGGCAGATGCACAGTGCCCAGCCCCAGCTCAACCCTGCACCGTGCAGGGAGAAAAATAAACCCAGACTCATCATGTTTCCCTTCTCCTCATCCCCGCAAAGTGCAGTGGCTCCAGGCAGAGCCGGTGCCTCCAGCACCAGGTGTGTTTGGTGGATAACAAACAGTCAAGGGGTGCCGGGCACAGTGGTTCCTGTGTGGGATTTACATTACCCCTCACTGTTGGATGTTGCTGTTTGTTCCCAGTCACCTGCTGCCATGGCTGTACCACGAGTTCCATCAGAACCACACATGTTCATCTACCTCCTCCATTCCGTAAACACTTAATGATCAAGGACATTTGAAATAACAAACAAAAGAGGTTTGAAGCTCCAGCCTCTCCCTGCAGGCTGGATCTGAATGAGGCAGCAGAGGTGTTGCACCTCAAATGGCTCAAATTAAATCCCAGTTACACTCACACATGCATCAATTCTACCCCAGTGTGCAATTAACTGCCTGATAATGTCAAAACATGCAATGAGTGAACTGAGAGGGAACTTTGGCCCCAGGATGGTTCCATGCACCCGCCTCAGCCCCTCCTGCCCTGGGAATAGGGCTAGGGTGGGATGTAGGCAGGGAGCAGCAGCCCCTCAAGCCCCACAGACAGGGTCTGGCAAAGCCTGGCAGAGCCCAGGCTCTGGCTGCTCCAGCAGCAGCCCTGGAACTTTGCTGTATGTGGGGCAATGAGCACAGGACTCCAGTGAGGGAGAGATCCTGTACAAACTTGCTGGGATTTGGATATGGATTGTGGGTGTGAACCAATCAAAGGGAATGTGGTCCCTGTGGGGGGATTTGTTACCAGCAAGAGAATCGTGCTCTGTTCCCTGCAGATGGGCACTGAGAGGTGATGCCTTCCATCGGGAAGGGTTCTGTCATTTTACTCCTTGTAAAAGACTCTGGGTCTTTTCCTGGGCATGAGGGATTTATCCTGAGCATCTGGCCAGCCCCGTCCTCCCGTGTTCATTCAAGTGAGGGAAAAATGGAAGAGAGGCTGGCAGTCCAGGAGTGATTTAATGACACTGCTCTGTGTTTGTGGTACCCTCAAAAATGAAGCTTCCCAAGGCGGGGAGAGTCAGAGGGGCACATGCTGGGCAGTGGGAGGCCAAGAGTGGTTTATTTAGCTGATTAGTGTCTTTTCATTCTGCCCACATTAGCTTAAATGGCTTTGGGATGCTAATCCACTGAGTCAATTGGATTATTTTATCCCTGGCATTAACATGTTGCTCAGATGCCGGACAGGGGCTCAGGTCCCCTCAGTGCCCAGGAGAGCAGGGCAGTCATCCCTCATCCTGGTCACCTCCAGCACCAAGCCAGGACAGACCCAGCCCTCCCATCCCGGTGTTGCCAGCCTGTGGCACGGCAGCACCGGTGGGACCAGTGAAACATCCAGTGCTCCCTCAAGCACAGTCCCCGCACGAGCCACCACCCAAACTCACGCTGATTTTGGTCGCGTCCTTCCCGGGCTCCTCTGGTGGTGACGATTTCAGCTGTGGGAAGAGCAGGACGAGGGGAGACCAGAGAGGGAGGGGAAATGGTCAGCTCAGCTGGGAGTAAGCAGGAACCCAAGAGACCCCTTCCCGCACCCAGGATGGCTGCCCCTAGCAAGGAGGAAGAGGAAGAAGGGAGAAGGGGCACTCAGTCCCAGCAAACCCGGGCAACCAGGGCAGATGGAACCACACTGGGCACCCGACACTGGGCACACTTGGCCCCTGGCAGTTCTCTCCCACACAATGCTGCCCCGAGGCTTCTCAATTTATGGCAACACCAGAAACAGCTCTGCCAAAGAGATGACAATAAAGGCTCATTAAAATCCCCAAAGCTGCTTCCCATTCTTTGGCCCTTATCTCTGTGTGAACAGAGGGAGAAGTAAAGAGACGTCTGTTTGCCGGACCAATACGCAGAGAAACAGGGAAAGAGGAAGAGATGGAGGGTGCAGGGCCAGGAGGGATGAGCTGGTAATGAGATAGGCAAAGGCACAAGCACAAAAACAAAGACTCTACCTGGGATTGGTCAGGGAGATGGGCCAATTCCCCTAGGCTGGGAAGCTCAGCCAGAACAGCCAGCCCCGCTGGCCCCAGAGCATTCCCAGTGCAGCCAGATACCGCACAGCGCGGGATCCTGCACCAAGAGACCCTCAGGCTTCTCTCTCTCAGTGCAGAGAGAGGTGAGACCCTGCTCTGTATGTCCAGCCAGCACTGGGGACACTGCTGTGGGATGAGGTCTCCCACCAAAATGCAACAGTGGCTGCAAGCAAAGCCCCTTCCCCTGGGCGAAGTGGGGAAGGGCTCTGCCTCTCCGTGCTGCTGTGGAGGGGGAGGACGAGGGACATTACCTGGCTGGAAGCCCACGTCTGTTTGTCTGTCCAGTCCTTGTGGTTGCGGACGTACCACCACTGGATCTCAAGGGAGTAGGAGGGGGAGCCACTGCCGCGGAAGGAACACGCCATCTCCACATCCTCGCCCGCCTGCGCCGTCATGTCGTGGGGGATCTCGGTGAAGAGAGCTGCGGGAGACAGAGCGAGGGCTGCGGGTGCCTGCGGGGACACACCACCGTCCCGGCAAAGGACAATGCCTCCAGCCATGCGAGTGGGGTCACCAAGAGTGCCTGGATCTTTCCCGTTCAAAGAGATCTGGTCCCCTCAGCACAGCGAACAGGTCCCTGTCATCCCCAGCTTTCCCCTTCCCCACACCAGTGCCCCATCCCCGTCCCCGGCAGAACCACCTGGTCCTCCTCGGCCTCTGGCACTTTGCAAAAAGCACTGGAAGAAAGGGAGAGGGCAGGAGCCTGTGGCCTCCTGCTCCCACGGCACCCGAGGGACTTCTGCCCCAGAGTGAGTATGGGACCCCACGTGCCTCCGAGGTGTAATAAATAAATAAAGCACTATCGCATCTCCCTCAGATCAGGACATAAATGAAAAACAAATCCTCCGTTAATGCGGCCCCAAACAGGCTCCCACACGCCATATGGTTTGCTTTCCTCGCTCAAAACAAATATTGTTCGGAGATGTAATTAGAATTCTTTTCATCTCCTCTGGAGAGATTGTTGTTCCTCCGTACAGACGGCTCAGCTCCAGCGTGCAGGGCTCCGGCAAACGCTGCTGCCACAAACTGTGGTGGCTTCTCCATGGCACAACACCGGGACAGGGCTGCCAGCCCACTCCATGCCCCAGTCACTGTTTTGGCTGCAGGGGCTGCCCTGTGACTCCTGTCTTTACCTGCCACCTCATGCTGCCAGTGCTGCTGGCTCACAGCCACCTGCAGGTCCCATCGGTGCAAGCAGAGCCCCTTGGGATACACAGCCTGTCGGGAACAGTGCTCTCGCCAGCCCTGATCCCTCTGAAAACCAATTATTATCAGCCCAGACAAAAAGTTAATACCTCTAATATATCCCCGTCCCTCTGGACGCAGGGAAATCCCATCCACTTATCACTTTTCTTTAATCCATCTCAGCAGGGAACAGGGGAAAATACCCAAAACCAGGGTTTACCAAGGCTGGGTCTCCTGGTGGGGTTCTCAGTGCTGCTCCCACACCCCATTCACCCAGGACCTGGTGCCAGCAGCTGCATGAGTTCCGTTCTGGCAAGTGGAGGGAGCCCCAGGCAAGGGAACAACCCCAGTGGGTGAGGGCTGTGGGAGGAGCAGGAAGGTCTTCTCAGCACAAGGCAGTGTTTCTCTGTACTCCTGCCACGGTGGTGCTGAGGCTGTTGTGCCAGCACTCGCCCACCCATTCCCTGGCTGCAGCCAGGATCAGGCTCTTGCCCCACAGCATTCCTGCTGGCAAAAGCAATGGCCAAAGCCAGTGGGTCCCAGCCCCCTGGGCCCCACAACTCCAGCAGTGCAGATGTGGAGTGATGACCTGAGGGTTTCAGCCAGGTCCAAATTGCTCTAAACATGATTAAAATCTGCTCCTACAGGCAGGAATTTGGCAGATGAGTGGAGAAAAGGCCGGAGTGAATCAAGAACCTTCTTTCTTTCTGATTTTAATTGGGAAACATACGTATTAATTAACCCCAGGGCTCAGCCACCTCCAAATGCATCCAAAGGAGGGCAGGTCCTGTGGATGGATGTCCAGGACCCCCACATTTGGTGGGAAAAGGTGTCTCTCAGATGTGTCCTGCTGTGGCACCATGTGCCCTCCCCAATGGGCGCTGTGGACCCCAAATGCCTCCACAGAGGTGATGCAGTGAGGACAGCCCTGTCCTTTCACAGAGACTCGAGCTGAAGAGACCAGGACCCCACCAGGCAGCTCCCTGCCCACAGCTGGGCATGGACTCTGCACCAGGGTGGCCAAACTGCCCGGACCCTGCTTCCACCAACACCAGACAAGTCACCAATGCTGGCCAGTGCCCTGGGCCCTCCAGCACCTCAGGCCCTCCAAAGCCCTGGCCTTATGCTCACCCTGGCCCCTCTGTCCCTCTCCCTCTGCTGACATTGGTGCCACATCCTCACGGCAAGAGGGAGGGGGCCATTGGGGCCATTGCTCCACATGTTTATGGCCTGCTACCTATCATAAACTGAGAACATCAGGATCAATAAATCTTCCAGGAAACAAAAATCAGGGGAAATAAAATGAACTCAATGGGGAAACACAGATAAACGGAATTGAAAATGCCTGCTGGGACAGCTTGGTGCTCTCATAAACTGGAGACAGACAGGCTGTACACTCCCTCCCCACAGCCAGCACCATCCCTCGCTGTGGCCATGCTCCACACAGAGGGGATCTGCAGGCAGCAGGGATGAGGCAGCCCCCACCTGCCCCACGCTGAGACAAGGGCAGGTCATGCATTGCCCCGAGTACCTGGAAAGAACCCACAGAGCCCAGCTCATATGACCCCCCACCATGGCCCCCACAAGGCAGCAAGGACAGCCAAGGCTGGAGCAGTGCTGTGGGCACACACTCGAGCTAATGTTTGTGTAAGCATGTACTAGAGGGCAATTAAATATGCATTGGACATTTGCAAATGCCTGTTAATCACCTGGTCAGCACAGGTGCCTTCTCCAGGAGGGGTTTCGTACCCTAAGCCATGGCAGCATGAGGAGGTAGGAAGACTCTTTCTCTGCCCAAGCGAGCTGGAGCCCATCACCAGAGCCACAGCCAGAGCATGTGCTGGGCAGGCAGCAGGGCTGGGGACTCGCTCCATCCCATGCAGGGCAGGGACAGGGGCTGGGGGAGCTGAGAAGCCCCTCTGTTCCTGTTCCTGCCCACTGACATGTCCATCCTAATGCTGCCCTGTGTCCCTGGCATGGGGCTGGCTCTGACCTGCTGGGTTTGTGCAGCACCACTGCAGGAAAAGCAAATGTGTTCAACAGCATCCACCACTGCTGGCACCCTCCCCAGGCACCCGTGACCCCTCCAGCACCTTCCCCTCCACAGGCATCTCTGACCCGTGGGCTGGTGCAGAGCAACAGCCCCAGCTGCAGCAGCACCATGTCCTGCCAGTTCCAAAGGCACTCAAGGCACATCCCAGCACATGCACTGAGCAGGGACCCAGAGAGGGGTGGATTCTCTTGAGTGCCACAGGACGCCCCACCCTTCAGCATGGGCTGTCCCAGCAGGACAGTGGGACAGGCAGAGTCCCAGGAGAGTGGGAGGCATGGAAGGNGTGGGCTGGTGCAGACCAACAGCCCCAGCTGCAGCAGCACCATGTCCTGCCAGTTCCAAAGGCACCCAAGGCACATCCCAGCACATGCACTGAGCAGGGACCCAGAGAGGGGTGGATTCTCTTGAGTGCCACAGGACGCCCCACCCTTCAGCATGGGCTGTCCCAGCAGGACAGTGGGACAGGCAGAGTCCCAGGAGAGTGGGAGGCATGGAAGGCACCCTCCATATGGATCCAGGAGCAGAGGCCTGGTCACTACCCCTGTGCATGGGCTGTGTGACCCATGCTGTCCCCACCACAGGGACACCAGGTCTGCCAGCAGCTGCTGTGCAGGTCGGGCTGCAGCCTCCCTCCCCTTCCCACCAGTGCTGACAGCTGTGGATGCGTCTCCTCCTGACAAGCCTACGAGCAG